>SMSR01013015.1:9057-43795 GCA_019453355.1 Ceratina japonica | reverse complement strand
GCGATTCGAGCCGTCGAGTAATTTCCTCCTATTCTTCGTTTCTGTTCTCATTAGGGATAACAGGGATGAACGCGAAACGTACGCATTCGTGTTAGATTTCATTTTTTTAAATTGATATTTTACAAGTGTTATGGTAATATCCGCGGTCTAAAAGAAACGAGGAACGTCTCTGAATGTGCGTCCCTTAAGGCGACGCGGCTCCGTTGCGCAAGAATCCCGTTATTCTTGAATATCGTTGACAGGTCTCACGATTTATTTACGGTATTCTCTTTTTAGCGAAGTGGCTGCAGAACCGAGTCGGACATTAATCGCATTGTTGCATTAGTCTAGCGTTTTCGACTTGGGAACCGTGTGCAACGAGCATGCCACGACACGGTAGGCCGCGCCTTTGTTCGTTTTTGAGAGAACGCCAAGAACAGTGAATTTGACGTTAATTAGATTGTTACGTCGCGCCCGTTCTTTCGCTGTTGCTGAAATTTTTTACTCCCCGTTCCTGCTGCCGCCCCCACCCCCCGGTTTTTCTTATAGAAAACGCGATCTCTATCCGTTCTACGAGCGTCTCGTACAACACGGAATCGCAATCATTTTGTAAAAGTATTTATTTAAATCTGTTCTCGATATCGCACTTGATAAATAAGTCTTCGCCGAGAGTCAAGTGGCTCGATAAAATGGAAACTTGATTGGATACCCGAGCCACTACTACTTGTTGATGGTACATAATTTTATGAAGCGCATTCGACTGCTGGTATGCGAGTTATAAAACTCATCAAATAGATGGAGGCGAATATGTATATTGGCCGGGGCGCTTCCCACATGCGGTGACGTTTGTAAAGTTTCCTGACCAATATCAATGCCCACTAAACTAAGCCGAAAGAAAGTTTATAAACACCGTGGGCCAGGTGTGTGTATACGAGTTTAAAGGGAGTCCACAACTTATTCCTGGACCAGATAGCGAGCCGAGAGTTTCGGATCTATCGGCCTCTTCTCTTCCGAGCGTATCCTCCAGTTAGATGGATTTAAAGATAAGTTGAAAACGAGGAATCTCCGAGGCACGGCGACCGTATCGGACCACCCCGTGTCGGTAAATAGTCGATACGCTGTAATCGGTTTTTATTCATCTGACTTGGAGATATACAGTTTGCTCTTCGCAGTAGGTAAACGTATGTAACGTGATCTAATACGAGGGTCAGGACGCGTCCGCACCTAAATGGTTTTCAGGCTGGCCACGGCGAAATTTGATAGCTACGTTATGCGTTAAAATGGTATTCCCCGCAGTAGAAAATTTGAATATAGAATAGCAATGGAGAATTTAGTAAGATACCGTAGCCAGCAGCTCGAACAGGAACAATCTTCGAAACGAGCACCTTCGCAGAATATTTTTTTCTCGAGATCGAACCGCATACATAATGCATCGGTCGAAAATATTTCATACACCTTTACCCCCCCGGTATATGAGAATGAATTTCTTTATGACACCATCGAATAAGAACTAATTATTTATAATATATCGCGAATTGAATTGAGATGATTGTCAGATTCTGTACGAGACTCTAAAATTGCACGAGAGTAATTTAATAATTCAAGAATAAATGCGATAGGTCAACGTTCGGTGTCTATTGGAAGTTACTCCGTCTGTATCAGAAGAATCGACTGGTCACAGGTATAGATGTCGGCGTCCTAATAAAAGCAACGTTCCGATGGGACGTCAACTACACGCCAAATCTCCCATACCTATCCAAAACCCCTGTCACCCTTTCTTAACGCTTTTCTTCGTTTTACTTTGGTCCCCCTTTTTGTTCCACCTCTCCGTTGCTCGTTCCACCTTTCCCTCTGACCCACCTTCCTGTCACTCCTCTCCTGTTTCTCCTTTTCTTTTTTTTTTCCCTTCCAGTTTCTCTTCTTTCATTCCGACCGCCCTAGATCATTTTCTTTCCTTTGTCTTTATTCATGTTCGTTTCTTTTTCTGATCCGCGCGCGCGCCTCCGCTTGATGGCCAAGTCTCCGCCACTTCCTCCCTCGCGCTACAAACCCTTTGTCATTCCTTTTTTCTACTTCATGTTGCTCCGCTTCCTTTTGTACTTCACTTTTCCTTTCGACCCTTTCCTCTCGTTTCTTCCCTCCTCGAACCTCCTTCCGTTGTTACCGCTTCCTCTCTCAGCCGCTTTTTTCTCTTTCCCTTTGCCCCATATTATTTTCCTTCGCTTCTGGTTTATTTCATTTTCCCCTCTTTTTACGTTATTAAGTAGCTTCCACTTCCCGCCTCCCGTACATGAGAATGCCAGACACTTTTCGGCGACACAAAAGAAACATAATGAATTTTTGGCATTTCATAGAATCTTAGTTTCTCGGGTGAACGTGTTTGGAAAGTGGGACGTACTCCTCGACCGACAATACAATTTTCTTACTGTCGTTACGCGCCACCTCCTATTCTTACACCCTTACCAACACGTTTTATTAATTGACAAACAGACGAAACCAATATTTCCCCCCCCGCCCCGTTAGAAAAAAGCAGTGGTGAAAGAACAAAGAAAATATCCACGCGAATATCAACGCGAAAAAGGAGTACGGTTCGAAGTGGCAGCTGTCAAATTCAATTGACGTATGTAGACGACGAATTCGAGTACGTACGGTTCCCTGACGCGTATCTACAACCCTGTTGTGACCTCTTTCCCGTCCTCTTTTCCTCCTCCGTCGAAAATAACGTCTGAAAACGGCGAGATGCGTGTTCCTCGATTAACCGAAGGCCAAAACGTTGAAAGCGCATTTACCTGGACAGTAATTTAACGACAATTGAAATCGCGTCGACTCGCGACTTTAAAGAACGGAGACACCTAATAATGCAAATCGTTCCCCTCGAAACTCTAAATTCTCACTGCTGCGTATATTTAACTCTCGACTAGGATATTAATCGCTCTCGAGCACGTCTGTCCACAGTTTCTCTAGCGAGCAAACTGAACTAAATTTTCCTACACGTAATTCAGGTTAGTAAGCATGCGTGTAATAGTGACATTAAACTTTCAAACTTCGAGCGTTAAATTATGAACGACGAAGAAAGTAAGAAACTTGACTTCGCTGCCGGTTTTAACGACAACGATTAATAAACGTCAGGCCGACAACGCAAACCCCTCCAAACTATAAGCTAAATATAATACAGTGAATCCTTAATTTCGAGCTTCACTCTTACATCGGAAGAACTGGTGACGAGTACGCAATAACATGTTATTTAATGATCTTACCAAAATATGTTTTCCACGAATTCATTATACGATGCATTTGACAAGTATTCTTCGTCGCTCATTTAAATGAGATCGATAATCAGTGGATAATTTTAAACAATATAAAATCGGTTGAAAATAAGAGAATGGAACAGTGCACTCTTCTTTCGAACTTCTTAGTAGTAAGTTGTACGATCCCTTTGGTTTACTCTAAATTCGTCTTTCGCGTACACACAGCTTGTAAACTTAGCCCACATAGTTCCCAAGTCTCTGTTTTACTCTAAACCGAGCCGACGCGGTTCCACGCCCACCTCTTGGAAATTTGTCTTGCATAGTTCGTGCTCCACAAATTCAGCGGAAGTTCCATCGGCACGTGTGTGTCTCCCGTTCCCCCCTCACCCACCCCGGCCTCGATCGATCTCTTTTTCCATCGAAAATTTCCATCTATTTACCTATCGTTACCCCGCGGATACCGGCCGGGTATATACCATATATCCCGGTCGCAGACGGCTTTCGAGTAATTAATTTTCAGCGTGAAAACAAAGAGGCGCGTACCCCGGGCGGCGGAGCGCGAGGCGAAGCGCGAGGCGAAGCGCGAGGCGGCCGCAGCTATCGGGCGAGCAGGTATGTATGTAGTATGTACATTCGGCGTCGCGTTCGCCGGTTCGCCGGCAAAGCGGCCGCCAATTTCCTTTCGACGGATACGATAACGAGAAAATGTCATTTAGAAGCTAATTACGCCGATTTCGTTGCCCGGGATTATCCGTGGCACGCTCCTCGGCTGTCGTTAACCGGTGGGAGTATAATTAATTGCGTCAAAGACTTCCAGCTCGAGAGCCAGACGTTTTTCATCCCCCCCCGTACCAGTCCAACTTTTTAATGAAACTCATGTCAGACGCCAGATAATCTAACTCCTGCGCTTACACTTCCCTTCCTAAAGATGGGTTCGCCAACATAAAAAGAACCTAATGTACTCCGGAGTCGTTCAAACATGATTTTACAAAAGATACTACTTGGAAAAGAGCTACTTTTTATTTCTCGTCCCTTCCTCGACGACGAAAACGACTCGAATAGAGAACGACAGATTGTTATTTCGAAATAGCGAAAGGAAATGTACATTGACAAAATTAGTCTCGTAACAATTCTCTTAAGGTGATACGTGTACGACGTGATCTTTATCCCAATTAGCACGAGGTAAGAAATCTCGTGATTGCGTTTATCATTGCGTTAATCGATGTTTACAGCGTTACAGTCACGGCACAAGCCGGCATGTCGCCGTGAAACCAGCCTTATACACTTGGCTGGCTATCACGAACCCCCGCGTCCTAGGGAAAGTAACAGCTGGCACGTGATTCAAGGCCTAAACCGGTACTTGATACGAGTGCTCATAATTGTTCAACGCGTGCCACGTGCCAGAGTCTCCAATTTCATTTACCTATTTCACTTAATTCGCGCATCGTTTTCTCCGTTTTACTTGTAAAGATTTTCAGATTACGTATAGAAATATAAGAATTTTTAATAATGCAGAGACGTGTTTATGGAAGAAGAAGCAATTTTTCAGAGGACTAACGAATCTATGAAATAAAGTCCTGTGCCACGCAATGGATTTAATAAATTTAATTAATTAATCATGTAACTTTTATCTGTACATACATATATGTATAGTCCACTTTTAAAATGAGTAATTCACTCATTGTCAGATAATAATGCCGCATGAGAGAGAGAGATTAATTCCATTTTAACAAAGGTACGGATTTAAAGAGTAGCGCGAGTCCGTCTGACATACCGCGTACCTGTACTACTAGAACCGAAGAGAATTTTATTACGGGCTCCCTTTTCCTACGATTTGAAGTCTCTAATTATTGAAATACGTTTACTCGACGAACAAATGATATTGTTCTACTCTTCATATTTGGTGTACTCATACAGTATTTGCCTTCAGTTTCAGTTTTAATTGCTTGCAANAACAATTCTCTTAAGGTGATACGTGTACGACGTGATCTTTATCCCAATTAGCACGAGGTAAGAAATCTCGTGATTGCGTTTATCATTGCGTTAATCGATGTTTACAGCGTTACAGTCACGGCACAAGCCGGCATGTCGCCGTGAAACCAGCCTTATACACTTGGCTGGCTATCACGAACCCCCGCGTCCTAGGGAAAGTAACAGCTGGCACGTGATTCAAGGCCTAAACCGGTACTTGATACGAGTGCTCATAATTGTTCAACGCGTCCCACGTGCCAGACCCTCCAATTTCATTTACTTATTTCACTTAATTCGCGCATCGTTTTTTTCGTTTTACTTGTAAAGATTTTCGGATTACGTATAGAAATATAAGAATTTGTAATAATGCAGAGACGTGTTTATGGAAGAAGAAGCAATTTTTCAAAAGACTAACGAATCTATGAAATAAATTCCTGTGCCACACAATGGATTTAATAAATTTAATTAATTAATTAAGTAACTTTTATCTGTACATATACATATAGTCCACTTTTAAAATGAGTAATTCACTCATTATCAGATAATAATGCCGCATGAGAGAGAGAGAGGTTAATTCCATTTTAACAAAGGTACGGATTTAAAGAGTAGCGCGACTCCGTCTGACATACCGCGTACCTGTACTACTAGAACCGAAGAGAATTTTATTACGGGCACCCTTTTCCTACGATTTGAAGTCTCTAATTATTGAAATACGTTTACTCGACGAACAAATGATATTGTTCTACTCTTCATATTTGGTGTACTCACATAGTATTTGCCTTCAGTTTCAGTTTTAATTGCTTGCATTAATCATTCTTTAAACCTCTATGTAAGAGATTCAGAACGCGGTGTTGAAAAAAGATTGACATAAACTCATGCACGTTATCGTCGGTATCAATCTACTACCGTGCTGAATACTCTCACTTGGATAAGAGTAATTTGCGCCCCCCGCGTAATTTCAACTTTGCGCCGCTCATTAGATCGTCAAAGATAAGATACGAATCTGGCATTCACGCGCGATCCACTGCTCGCAAACACGATTTTTTTGTGTACGAACGAGGGCAGTATCATTAACTCGCATACCGAGGAACCCCTTTTATCACAGACGTCGATTCTAGTTGCTTTGATAAAAAATCTACTATCGTTTCCTGATCAATATTGAGAGAGAGAATTTAAAAGGGTTTCATTTTCAGCAATAATGTTGGGTCGGAGATTATAAAATGTTTTCTTCAAATATCTGTCGTGCATTTCGCTCAAATAATTTATAAGTCAATTTTACGCGTATTAGGAATTCATATTCGCGCAAAGAGCAGTCGTGTCTTATTATTAGACGATTCAATTAGAAGTTCTTGTAGCTCGCTCGAATAATAATATTCAGAATTATGTAATGCGATAAATTTCACTTGTCTCGAAAAGTGATTGACAAACCGAAATGCAATTTGATCAAGTGTCGTCCAATTATACTCGTTTCAACTATAAATTGGTCGCGCAGACTTACGTTGGCAACGTTGTCATGTTAAAGAATGTGTTCGCTATGAACCTAGTTCATTAGAGGAGAAATGTCTCCATTAAAACCGTTTACGGTTGAAATTTTCCATCCGTTCTTATCGGACCTTCCCTCATCAAGTGTTTCCGCGAGACAAAACGCGTCTGGAGCAGCGTTACGTTATCGAACGGTTGATAATTCGCAGGCGACCAAGATTTTCCTTCCGTGCAAATTCGCCGTCACGCGATAGCCTAATTATCGTCGGGCTGCATTCCACTGTTAGAACGTGATGCTGAAGCGCGAGAATGATAAGCTCGAGCGTTTCAGGGACGGGAGAGCTGGGTGGTAACGCGAGAGCCTCGTCCCCTGTCGTCTTCTTCCACTTCTTCTCCTCCTCCTCCTCCTCCTCCTTCTTCTTCTTCTTCTTCTTCTACTTCTTCCTCCTCCTAGCTGGCGGAACTGTGGTCTTAAATCATAACTACGTGTACCGGTTAGAGTGGCGCAAGAAATGAAGACAAATGCACGGAGGGAGGCGAGTGTCGTGAAAAGGAAACGCGATAGCTGCTGTCTCCGGACGTTCCGTTGCGTGCCGAGGGGAGAGGCCCGGCACGGCGTGTTCGCGTTCCCGGCCAGACACGAAACCACCTGAACTCTCTCTCCGCTCAAGTTCCGCGGTAGTTTCTTTCCGGCCAGTGTTGATGAAAATTTCAACGAAACTTCGTTCCCGTTCGAGGATTTTATGAAAAGTCTGCGGCGATCGTTCGAACATCGAGAACTTTGGCCCCTCGCTCGTCATCGTCCAATCCTCCGTCCATCTCCCTCGCAGTAAAAACACCGCAATAATTTAATATCGAATTCACTGTGCACATCGTCTTATCGGTCGACGTTATCGCGAACCGCCGCTCTTATAATTACATTATACATTCCCTGTTTTATGTAACGTATTGAAAATTCTCGTGGCCCGGATACCAGGACGTATTTCAAACTATCCGAGCGTCCGGAGGACGAGTATAAATAATAGTTGGATTAAAAACAGCGGGAACTTATGAAAAGGTAATAACGGGTAAAGAAAAAAGGTTAATTCCACAAGAATTTCCATTTACATTCGCAATAACTCAGCTGGCTATTGAGTTTCAATATCCCGGTTGAAAAAGCAGCAATATATCGGGGCTCGATCACGAGTCAATGGGTCGGTACCGGTTACTCGAGATAAATCGGAAAGCGGTGACTCGCGGCGACGGATGCAATTTTAAATCGGCGAAATTTCATTAGCCCCGAGTTTCGTCTGAGCGATATTAAACGCTCAGCGCCGAGTTAGAAGTCGTTACAATCGGACAATCCGAGGTTAATGAAGTCAAATGCTGAGCGAACCACTATTAGTGCGAAATACCCGATCTGGATAATAGATAAATGCTATCGAGAACCGTTTCGTTTGAAATTCAACGCGCTGTTCTGAAATTTAAACAGGATTCAAACGTACACGCACGGAACAGATGAAACGAGAACATTTCATTCCAATTCTTTTTACCGAGTTTTCTTTAAATTACTCAGAGACACGCTTGTTTTACCTTATAAATGCGAGCATTAAATTATTCCCTTCTCCGCCACATTCATGTCGTTTAATAATTGAATCAGAAAATTTCGTCTGCCAATTTATTATACCGTGGAATTAAATGAATTTTTGCCAAGTTTTTCATGAAAATCTGTGGTCAGGAAATAATTGTAAATGGTATTTCTTAATGACTCTCAACTTTCTTGGAAGAACGATTTATAACTGATTAAATCTCGAGTTATCAGATGGAATATCATTATGAAGCGTATCGTATCAGGTAAGTGAACCAGGCCGTGTAGGGAGAGAAGCCCGGTGCTCTGTATAAAGCGAAAGCAAATAAACGTAAATCGCTCGTGTTTCGGGTTGATGTATGGGCCAACGTTGTGACGTCTATCACTGTGTACAGAATCTTCCACGGAATTACAGATTTCACGTTCTGCCTCCTCGTTAACATGCCGTGTTGTAATCCCACCTGAATACAACCGTTCGCTGTAACGGCGATCGGAGCTCGGCCGTGTTTGGCTTTCAGATGTTTAAGATATCAGCTCGTGCAAGATTACGTGAATGGATACATTTTCCAGTAGACCGAGCCTCGCTTTGCAAACTGCCAAACTGATTTCCCGTGGAACCAGATCGGATTTATCAATTTCTATTAGTAAATCATCGCAGAAATATCTCGAAATCAAGCGCCTAGAAAACAGAATTGTGTAATTCCTACTAGGAAAACGAGAAGAAAGTACGATTCCTGTCTCGAAATTGACGGGTGTATCGATTTTAACGACCGATATAAAAATATAGTTAAACGATTGAAATTAACCGCATAACTCTCGAACGAAACGGTCGGTTTCCGATATATCAACGCATAAAAGACTCGGGGAACGATCGCAGCGATGGTTGTTTGCTTTTAGCGGCCACTAAGGTTGAGAGCACCGCTCCGAGGAGATTTCCACCGAGAGAGAATGTTTTCGCGAAAAGAGAAAGAAAAATAACTAAAGAAGAGAGGGAAGAGGTAAGTACGGCACGCGAATTTCCGCGCGCGGAGGAGGACCGACTCCGGAGGGAGGCTCGCTGCTAGGTAATAGAAAGGTAATGGGGATTCGTTTCCAAGGGTGTTAGGGCGATATCGGGCATCGGGTACGCGACGGTCCGAGGTTACGAAGGGAAACGTCAATGGTCCGACCGGTTTCCGTTTTATTTTCTACCGGAAGTAGTTACCTCGGTAAGCGGCGGTAATAAAGGACACGCTTCGTCGAACTCGACTTAAAGACGCGACGCCGCCGCAACCAAATTATTTGTTTTTGTTTACTTTTTATTACGCTTCGGAAATTTAATCCAAACAGAATGGAAATTGGCCCTTTAATTGCGGCAAACCTCGATCACTCTTTACGTTTCGATTTTATTTTCTTTTTATCATCTATATCTGTGGCCTCGACTTTTTGTTTTGTTACGGTCCGGCGGTAATTAAAACGTTTTAATTGAATAAAAACGTCGGTCAAATTAGATGAGTTCAATTTAAAACGGTGTCGAACTGTCTGTACGCCACCGTTTACGTTTTTCGATCGATTACTTTTGGAATTTGGCTCGTCCTTTCATCAATTTTCCCGGCGAGAACGGATCTGTTGGAACTAAAAATATTGGGAACGCAGACGGGTCGCCGCCGTGTTCTAACTTAAACCACGAAACAATCGCGACGAACGGTCACGAGACACGGGGAAATCGATGGGCGCGCTTGAATCCGAACCGCTTTCATTATTCAGAGAGCCGGGCGCACGCGGTCACACGTCGGTTCCTAGCAAACTTACGTGCGAATCGCAGCTAACAATTGGCGTTCCCGAATTTTGCTCTTCCGTTCAACGGCCAAGCTAAACCCAGTCTTTCAATATATCCGCTCGTATAGAATTCAATCCATTAAAATCGATCTTACACGAAATCAATTACAATTAATTGCGGGACGTTCTCTTCAATTATTTGAGCTCCTATACAATAAAATACGTTTAAAAATGAAGATGAAACGATTNGGGAGGCTCGCTGCTAGGTAATAGAAAGGTAATGGGGATTCGTTTCCAAGGGTGTTAGGGCGATATCGGGCATCGGGTACGCGACGGTCCGAGGTTACGAAGGGAAACGTCAATGGTCCGACCGGTTTCCGTTTTATTTTCTACCGGAAGTAGTTACCTCGGTAAGCGGCGGTAATAAAGGACACGCTTCGTCGAACTCGACTTAAAGACGCGACGCCGCCGCAACCAAATTATTTGTTTTTGTTTACTTTTTATTACGCTTCGGAAATTTAATCCAAACAGAATGGAAATTGGCCCTTTAATTGCGGCAAACCTCGATCACTCTTTACGTTTCGATTTTATTTTCTTTTTATCATCTATATCTGTGGCCTCGATTTTTTGTTTTGTTACGGTTCGGCGGTAATTAAAACGTTTTAATTAAATAAAAGCGTCGGTCAAATTAGATGAGTTCAATTTAAAACGGTGTCGAACTGTCTGTACGCCACCGTTTACGTTTTTCGATCGATTACTTTTGGAATTTGGCTCGTCCTTTCATCAATTTTCCCGGCGAGAACGGATCTGTTGGAACTAAAAATATTGGGAACGCAGACGGGTCGCCGCCGTGTTCTAACTTAAACCACGAAACAATCGCGACGAACGGTCACGAGACACGGGGAAATCGATGGGCGCGCTTGAATCCGAACCGCTTTCATTATTCAGAGAGCCGGGCGCACGCGGTCACACGTCGGTTCCTAGCAAACTTACGTGCGAATCGCAGCTAACAATTGGCGTTCCCGAATTTTGCTCTTCCGTTCAACGGCCAAGCTAAACCCAGTCTTTCAATATATCCGCTCGTATAGAATTCAATCCATTAAAATCGATCTTACACGAAATCAATTACAATTAATTGCGGGACGTTCTCTTCAATTATTTGAGCTCCTATACAATAAAATACGTTTAAAAATGAAGATGAAACGATTTCACGCGACTTTCTACATCACGTTTAAAGAATACTCTGATTAATTAGCTGGGAGCGTGTGAAAATAGCTGATAAATCGTACGAACGAAACGTCCTATAGTTTGAAAAAGACGATTTGTCGACTCGACTCATAAAAGTGATCGAAACGTATTTTCCGAGAGGCAGTAAATATAAAATATTTGATCGCGGTGTTTACGGAGTCACATAATAGTGGCACGGTTACTTTTACCGAAGTAAGAGTGCTTTCAATGAACGGATTATCTATTCCCGATTGGTTTCTTAATGGAAAAAGAAACTTTGCTCCCAGGATAAAAGTGGATGGGAAGTTTTCGTTCAAAGTACAGTTAAACTTGGAACTTGACCACGCCGAATTTCGAGAGCATCTCCCAAGGGTAGTCGTTCGTGATTGTCGCTAGACCTTTTGAATTTACGTTATCACGGACCGAGTCTGACTCCTTCAAATTCCAACGTCAACGAACTCTCTCTCTTTCGTCGCAGATGCGGGAGTAACTTCTGCTCGAAACGTCCTACGAATATAATATTCGCATCGCGCAGTATCGATAAGCCGGCGACGAGTATAAAAAGGCGACTATGCGCGATATCGTTCGTGACTCGAAAATTGCCCAATATATTACGCGAACTTCATTACCATGGAACAAAAAACATGTTAATACGATGATGATCGAAATCTGTCTGATTAAGCTACTCTACCATCTCCCCTCGTTAAAAGACCGATAAGCTCTGACAGCCATTAATTATCCGGCAGCGAATTTTTCACGTGTTCACGGACAGATCCTACAGACAGAAAGATCCTTGTATTACGTCTGAATTTTATTTGGCCGCGTGTAAAAACCGTAGAGGCATCCGTGATCCGGCGTTATTAAAAGCGGGGCGGTCGAACCTCGGCCGGAAAGCGAACGCGCGGAGGCGAACGACAAAAGTTGAACGGGTCTTTGAACCTGGTGCCGGTCGTCGTAAACAGCCGGGGAGAGAGGAGTGACCGTAGCCCCCCGACGCCGGAATATTTCGAGAACTTTCCTGACCGAGTAAACGAGCGGGAAGTTATTAATCTCGCGGCCAGGGGAGCCGCGGAAGGTGCTCCTCTCCTCTCCTCTCCTCTCTCCTTTGGCCGGCGCGTCCCCGTTAACGCGAGAGCCCCCGCGTGCAAACTTCGCCGGAAAGGAAACGAAAGAAATCGGTAGCAAAGCAGAGAGAGAGTCGAAGGCTTGCATGGAAAATTCATGCATTTCGTGCCGAACCGCTTTTCCGCTCCGCGCTCGCCACCTCCTCCTCCTCCTCCTCCTCCTCCTCCGTCCTCCCGCGTTCCCGCGTTCGATCGATAAAGGGTTTCGCGTTCACCGGGGGACACTTTTATCTAGCGTGCACGACATGAAGTTGTAAATAGCCCGTCCGCGAAAAAAAAGAGGGTTTATCTCGATAGACCGTAGGGCAGGTGGGGGGTGGATTGATAATTAAAACGAGCGACACTTCCATTATCCATTGTCGTTAACGTCGTTAAGAGGATACCAGGTGGACTGGATATTTAGCGTTACGGCCACGCGATACCGTGCAGACGTTTCGCTAGGACGGTGCCACGGTCGCACACGGACGTGCTCGCCGATATAAATCACGATCGTCGACGCGGTTATTGGCCGTGCGCTATTATTGTAATTATTAAAGGCGAAGAAAGAGCGTGATCGTTAATCGACCGACACTTCGATCCCGCTCCTCTCTTTGCTCCTGGTCGATTCGATCGGGTCAGTACGTTCGTACCTTCGAGCGCACAACTGTCCGATCGGCAATGGACGCCTCGCTTAATTGCTATCTCTTGCCGCTGTTCGAGCAGTTCCTTCAAAAGCATCTGTCACGATCCGTCGGCGCAGCTAATAAACCGGGTTCTTCTTCGAGAGGAATATCCGCCGGAACCTGGACGCGGGCTCCTGGCGCGTCGGGCGGCGGCGTCACGAGTAACGCGATAATTTACCGATACTTTCTTCCGCGGCAACAAATTCGCTCAACGGTTTTGGATACCGGACGGCCGGGATTCAATTGTGCTTGCGCGCGCGCGCCACCGCCGAGGAAGTCACGTCCGCTCGTTATACTTCCGGGCACGAACTCGACGTGCTCGAATGCAATTTTATCGCGCGAAATGAAAATTGATAATTTCTGACATGATAATTAAACGCCGCAACGGAGGAATATACGTCCTCCCCATTAATGTGGAACAACGATTCGCTGATTATTTATCCGTATTACGTACCGATCGTTCCTCCACTACCGTTGTTATTGTATCCGTTGCACGACCTGCATTAATCTCGTAATTAATTAGCGCGCGTACGTATATACATACATATATGTACAGCGGGACTCTCGCGAAATCGTTTCGCCACGTGAAAAGGTCCGGCTAATTGAACGATTGATTGAATAATTTAATCACGTGAACTCCATAATTCCTTCGACGCCGTTGTTAGCTAAATACCGTACGGTCCGTTTCGAGGTAAAAAGAAGCCGGCAAGAAGTGCCGCTTAAATCTTGCATAAGATTGGCCCCGTCCCGTTTAATAATCGATGCATTTTAATGAACCGAGGACGCGTTTCGTTTCATAATTTAAACGAGTTTATCCAGTCTCTTTCCGCGCTATACGGGCAAACGCGCCTCGAGCGCGGCACCGGCCTGTCCGATGTTAAATATTTTATTGCATTGCACGCGCGTGTGTTACTGGCATACGTAAGGCGGTAATACACGACGGTTGGACGTACGTACGTACATATCTACAAAACGTGCGGGGAAAGTCAGTTAACTGTAACAGTTACTGCAGTCGTGTACACACTCTGTTGACTACTGTCCAGTGCCGCTGTCGTTAAGCGGCGAGTAAACTTAGTTTCAGTATCATTTCAGTTTCCTAACAATTCCTATTATAGTTGTAATGGCTTCACAAATTTCGTAATGTTATCCCCAATTGAAAAAAAAAGCTACGGCCGAGTCGGGCCGCGGTACTTTGCTCGATTCGCAGTTGTACGATATAGTATATTTTTTTTTTTATTTTGGATAATTCCGCGCGAATTTGCTGGTCCACGTGTCGGGCATGAACACTCGTTTTGTCACGTACCGTGGTATCGCGTTCGGATGACGCGCTCGTTAATTCGTATACCTTAATAAAGTGGCGTTGTTGGTATTTGAATCTTTTTCCAAGGCGCGGTTAATTCCGTCCATTTCCGAGCGATGATTTTATTATTGTCGCATCGTCGCTTGTAATTCTCGGCCGGGCGCAGAAGTTTCGGGTGTACGGATAAATTAATAGTCGCGGCACGTAGCGGGAATAAAAATAACAAGAGTTCGTAGGTCGAAGGAAAAAGTTGGCGCCAGCTTTATCCATTAAGTCCTCCTCGGCACCGTGGAAGAATACTTTTCCCAGGCCCCACACCCCGTGGCAGCCCGCCGCCGCCGCCGCTGCCGTACCTGTGACCCATTCCGCGAAGTCGTCGAGAAGTTTCAACGATTTCTGCACGGCACCGCCGGCGCACGGTCCCCCGCCACGAATGTATATGCGCCGCGTTCAAAGGTGTTTTGTATATAATAATTATCTCGTTCAAGAGGTGCAGCATTGTGCGCGGAAACTGGGCGAGCACCGGGGAGACAAACGGTGTCTTAAATTTAACGGGGTGGACCGGTCTGTTTATTACGATCGTCCGTAGCGATCTTACGAGTTTCCGCCTATCGCTGCCACACTTCATTTGCATAATTACCCGTCCTCAAAAACCCCCTCCCCGCCCCGTCTCCCTTTTGTTTCTTACAAGCGTATTATCGTCAAACGGTCCTCCGTTCTCTCTCGAGAGACAACGTCTTTTACGAGCCGTATATTTGTACCGGAATCCTTCGAGCCGGCTCTCTTTTTACTCCTACGAGATTTAGAACGGTGGCAAAGTCGTCGGAGAGGCTCCGCGGTATTAAACAGTCCCGCCGAATTTTGATACGAATATACGTATAGAAGTTTCAATCTGCTGAAAGTGTAATTTCAGCGATGGCTTAGAACTCGAGCAGGTTTTCGAGTTAAAACTTCAAATAGCCTTTCAGGACGGAACACGTTCCAACTTTCGAATAATTGAAATTGAAATCCGAGATGAATCTTTTCCACTAACTAATTTTATCGACCAGCAAATTTTTTCGGACGTCATTACGTCATTTCGTAGGCCCGCGTGCCAATTTTGGCGCCGCGGGCATCGGCGTCGCGTTGATAAATGAAATAAAACTTTCTGCCCGGACCCGGAGATTAAATATCATTGACGCGCTATGAATATACCGCGGGACGGATACATTTAATCGTCCACTGAAATATTCAGCCGCCGCGCGATCAATTTCTCTTCGACTCCGCGCCGTTATACAGTCGTTCTGCGTTATTTTCCGGCCGATTCGTTAACGATCTCGCAATAATATACCGCGGGATGAATCACGATAAGGCCGTCTAGACTGTAACCGAAAAATACTGTGTTCCATGTGAAAACAAGCAGCATTAACGACGCGGACGCGGATGCGTGTAACCCGTAATACCACGAAATGAGAACAAAGCAACGTCCGGGGCTATTCATTCGGGTAGAAAATGTAATTAAACCGAGATTACAACAATGGATTTGTCGTATTTTATTCCGATTCGTTCTTCCGTTTCGTTGTCTGTTACCACCCGCCCCTCCTCCACCCCAGAGAAACAAAACTGTTTCTTTAATACACTGTCACTGTACAGCGCGAATCAATGCGCGAACGCATTTTTATCGGGAATATCTATAACGCGAACACGTTTGACAATTCGCAGCTTTGTATAATATTTACACGCGAACCCCCCCGCCGAACGCACACATCCTGTATCCTGTTTTCATCCCTTTTATTTATTATTAGAATCGAATATCTCCGTGCCAAATTTTGTAGGTAAATATTTTCCAACGCGATAAACGACTGTTCCTTCGTTCGGTGCTATCTCCGCGGTCTCCGAGCGATTTTTCGAAACACGTCTCATTATTCTTCGGGCGCAAATGGACCCGGAGGCATAACAGGTGCCCGATAATTCACCGGCCGGCCCCGCGGCATGGCATCGACGCGGTAGCTCTACATTTCCAGCTGGAAATTTGTGCTGGAACCACAGCCATTGAGTCTGCCTCGAGAGACCTGTACATCATTCGGGTGAATCTTTTACGAAACCGGCAAGGTCGCAGAGGCTTGAGAGATCGCCGAGCCGGTCAGATACTTGGCTACCGCTGCAGAACCCGAAACCGGAACCGGAACCGGAACGCCTGCTAGGGAATCGTCCGTAGTGGTGTCCCTCGCCATTTCGCTCGCGGGGTGAATCACCCCTAGGGACGCCTCTGAAACGCTGACCCGATATGAAATTCGATAACCTCGATCCCTGTCAAGTTCGTCACGAGCCACGACCTGGCCCGTCTTACCAATTTTTCTCCGATGCCCGCGCGGTCCTTTGTCAATTCACGTCCAAGATTAATACAACGCGACCTATAAATTAAATTTAGAACGATCTCGCGAATAGACAGCTACGATTCTTAATCCAGTCTTCCAATTTAATCTTGTGACGTTTTTCGTATTGTAGCACTTTTCACGACGACAGCTAGAAATGCATTATAGTTTAATGTGTTTATAAAATACTAAGTGCATTTGTAAAAGTATATTTAACACTAGAACGACTTGAGAATGTTTCATTCTAATTAAAATATATGTGTGTACATATATTATTCTGGTCTCGATATAAATTGATACATTTTAGACAGGTTGTATATGTCTCTCGTTTCGATTCAGACACTCTGTCCCTTTGGTTCGCGTGTCAAAATCAATACCGTTAAGTATAGGCGCACGGTGCACGGTCAAATCTTAAGAGACACTCGGATACGTCCGATACCGCATTGAGCCGTACTACTGGCGCAGGGAGTACGAGTGACCGAGCAATTTACTCTTACGTTCCGCGATGGGAAGCTTTAGCGAATGACGGAAGAGCCTCGTTCTTGATGGCGAAACTGATAATGATTAATGGGAGTGTGGCGTGCAACACCGAGCGGATTTCAATGGTAATTTGGGTCACAGTTATTAGGCCACTGTACGGAAACGCGAGTTCGCCACCATTGACGTTACGTACGTGAAAAATTACCTATCGCGCGTTTATTTACGATCGATTTGCTGATTGTCGAATGCATTGCTGAAATGTTACTCAAACATTATCGCGTTTTAGATAAAATAACCATTTATATGTATAATACAAAAAAATCTCGGCATCCCCCTACGTTCAAATTCCTCGACGTAATAAAATACGTCATAATCATAGACTACTGTAGGACTTGGCTTCTAGNCGCCACCATTGACGTTACGTACGTGAAAAATTACCTATCGCGCGTTTATTTACGATCGATTTGCTGATTGTCGAATGCATTCCTGAAATGTTACTCAAACATTATCGCGTTTTAGATAAAATAACCATTTCTATGTATAATACAAAAAAATCTCGGCATCCCCCTACGTTCAAATTCCTTGACGTAATAAAATACGTCATAATCATAGACTACTGTAGGACTTGGCTTCTATATTCGTTCACCGGAAACCTTAATTTTTAACGCTTATAGACAGGTGTAAGAATAGTAAATCAATTTGCGGACGACACGGGCTAATTATCTGTGAATTAATTCTGTACGTTCTAAATGCGTAATTCAGGATTCTAAAGTGGCGGCGAGAAATCGGAATCAATTTGCGACGAGAACAAGACGACTAAAGACAAGGTACGACGGAAATGAGCTTTATTTCTGAAGCCTTTTCTCTTGGATAAAGGGAGCGTAAAAAATTTCATGGATCTCTGCCCGAACGTATTTCAAGCCGGCCGGTGAAATTCACCGACATTGTTCCCGGTTTCATTTTATTCCCACGTCAAAAAATACATATATTTACACGCACGTGCACACGCGTGGCGCGGCGTTGCGGCCGCTACTGTAATAATGAACTGGGAGTAAAAAAAAAAAAGATAAATAAGCTTTAGAAAAAACCCGTTTGAAATTCCGTATCCGCTTTGCCTCGTGCTCGCAATTACTCTACTTGTAGAATCTTCAAACGTCTGAATTACAAAATTTCTGCCGTGCCNAATGAACTGGGAGTAAAAAAAAAAAAGATAAATAAGCTTTAGAAAAAACCAGTTTGAAATTCCGTATCCGCTTTGCCTCGTGCTCACAATTACTCTACTTGTAGAATCTTCAAACGTCTGAATTACAAAATTTCTGCCGGGCGAAACGTTTTGTCCCCATATCATTAATTAAACTGATTTATCTGAAAGAAAGAGAGATCTGAAGCTGCCGCGTAAAAATTCCTCGGCCAAAGGTAAATTAGTAACGAGATTATCTGAAAACATTCTACGTACCATTTAGCAGACGGTCTCCGCAATGTGGATATAGGTCGAAATAAGGGGAAAATAAAACGGGCAAGAAAGAAGCAGCGTTATTTAAAGTTGGGACCGAGGGCGAGACGTTGTCGTCCAAAGGCTAGCGCTACCAGATAAGAGCGCGGAACTTTTTCTACTAAATCGTGCCATCTGCACGCGAAATTCATCAAAACTTTAAACGCTCAATTTACAAAACGTCATATTTTTATTTACGTCCCGGGCGCGATATCTCCGCCTTAACTGCGGTTCCCGCGCCGCTCCGCTTTCTTACCATCCTCGTCCGAGGCTTCGCGTTTATGCAAATTAACCCAATAACGCTGCATAAGGAAGCTAATAGAATTGCCCAGACCCGGATAACCGAACACGGAAAAACTTATTCCCGCGTTTTCGTTCTTGTAACTCGGGAAAATTTCTAATTTCCTCAATTACGTTTTCCCGTCTGACCCTTTCTTGCCGCCGCGTCTCGCAAATGCAAACCCGTCGGCTAATAAATAAACGCCGGCGTCGACAGACACGTATAATACGCACAGCGTCGTATTTCGAACGAGTTCTCTCGTTGGCAACGAAACGGCAAAAGGATTTACATATTTTTGTAATCTTTTCGGGATCGATGAGGTCTGATTTGAAAATTCTCTCTTTTCAAGCGCGATCGCACTTTTCGTTACACTTATCCACTTTTGTACGAACGTGATTATGTTGACGATAATGGCGTTACCGGATCCGAAAAGTAAACGTAATCCTCTCGCGTTCGTTCGATTTCTTGGGCGTTCCGTCTCTGTATCTTGCTGGCTGGTCTCGATTCACGGTTGCTCGGCGAATGCATAAAATATAAAGCGTTGCAACGTGATTCCTCGATGGTATCGAGTAGCAGCGGCCAACTAGCCACATAGCTGGCTCCCGAATGAGAACATCGCTGAATACCGTCGGTGAATTTTGCAGCGATCCGAACAACGATGAAAACCGTACGATGCCCGATGAAATATTTATCGTCCTCGCGAATCCTACGGACGCCTGGCTTGCTTAAATTTTCCACTGGTTAAGAGCTGTCTCTATACCCGTCATAAGTACGGTCTTCTCAAATAAATTTTTATCAGTACGCTTTTAGTTCCAGTCGAATTCGAGCAGACTTAAGTAAAGCGATACAATTTTTAAGTTAAGCAAGGCGATACAATTTTCATACGGAACCATAAATATATTTCGTCGATGTATAGATTAAACGGTCGGACAGTCGGTTATAATTAAAGCAGATTTAAGAAGATGGGATAATTTTCGTATGAATAATAAGCGTACGGGTTTTTATTGCTCGAAAAGAGTTATCNGCGATCCGAACAACGATGAAAACCGTACGATGCCCGATGAAATATTTATCTTCCTCGCGAATCCTACGGACGCCTGGCTTGCTTAAATTTTCCACTGGTTAAGAGCTGTCTCTATACCCGTCATAAGTACGCTCTTCTCAAATAAATTTTTATCAGTACGCTTTTAGTTCCAGTCGAATTCGAGCAGACTTAAGTAAACCGATACAATTTTTAAGTTAAGCAAGGCGATACAATTTTCATATGGAACCATAAATGTCTTTCGTCGATGTATAGATTAAACGGGCGGACAATCGGTTATAATTAAAGCAGATTTAAGAAGATGGGATAATTTTCGTATGAATAATAAGCGTACGGGTTTTTATTGCTCGAAAAGAGTTATTGTCGTCAGCGGTATAAATCGAGTAACGGGATTTAGAAAATCTGAGTAATTTCACGGGATGACCGACGGTTAGAAGAGAAAAGAATCTAATAAGCTCTTAAAGGATGAGCGGTACGTGCCCGGCATCGCATAAATACAATTTGAGGATACAATCTTCCCCCGAGGTTAGCCGAGTCGTTGTTAGAATATTTTACGCGCTAATCGAGTCTTTTTATCTGCCGACCCGAAATCTCTCCATCGCGAACACACGATTTTTCTCAAAATCTATTTGCGCTTCGCGTTTACACGTTACTCAGGAAATTCTCTTCTATAGTACATTAATTTTTTATCCCTTGTCAATTTGTAATCGCGTCTCCGTTTGAACCGGGAACGTCCGCTTATTAATATCGGGCAATAATTCATCGTCTAAATGGAAGCAAAAATTTCGAGCGTTTCGGAAACGTGGAATAAAAAGAGAGGAAGCATCGGGCGCCGCGTTTACCGTCGCCGTACGAAAGTGACTCGTTTACACTGCACTACGCCCTATTTTCCGCTACCTGTCATCGCAAACCGGTTTCTCCGCATTATTACGCGAAGCGCGCGAGTCGCAGCGTTGAACGGGTTGAACGGTGTACGTGTGGGTGGCAACTGTGCGGCGGGAGGGAAACGGGGACCGAGCTTCGGAGCCGAAGCGTGATTTACGGCCGGAGAAGGATACTGGCACCGCCAAATATCAGTGTAAACGGCACTGATGCGACGGAAAACTAAATTTACGCTCTACCCCGGAAGCTGTAAATAAATATGTCGCTTAATGCGGCCGCGTAATCCGAATTAATTGCACTCGCGGAGTTCCACCTTCCAAGCGGTTCGAAGTGCTCGGGCTGATGGGAACGAAAATTTACGTCAGATCGGCCCCCAGTCGATGGACCTCCGAATCGGAGTGATCGACTAGAAGAATAATCGAATTCTCGTTTCGATATCTAACGCAATTCGTAGACCAGAGGTATTATTTTTTTAGAAGGAATTGGGCAAAATCGTCGGCCAACAAGACAAATACGTACGTGTTTAAATTCCGGATTTATGTACGATCGTTTGGCGAATTAATTAAGTATAGGCAAATCGTATGATTTTTCCATAAACTCGTTTGTTTAAGACTAAGAATTTATTTGTGCCCCGGTTAATCAAGTAACGTACGTCAATTATACATTAGCCAGTTTAAACACTGGTATTTAGTGACAGCACTCGATTCGATTGCGGGTCATCGTCGAGTACGATTTCGTTGATCCAGCCGAATGCAAATTAGTACATTTCGCTAAAACGATGTAATTACATAAAACTGGTTTGTTATTAATTAAGCTAATTGTGCCCTCGAATCGCAGAGCGTTCGTGCGATTGATTCGAGCCGGCCGTAAAATAATGCGAACTTATATTACACTCCCCATTTCGATGCCGAGTACTCTCGTTATTCGATTACCTTTATTTTCTGATAAACTTCAAAATTCATTATACGCGCGTATCCCCAAATACTGAAACTGTACCGTCGTTCAACGAGATCAGTGAGCATTCTTTTGACCAGCCAATCAAAACTAATTACCGGGGCTTTTTCATTACATGACGTGAACAATTCTCCAGTGCCGACCTTTTATTTTCACCGAAACGAAACGATCAGACGTGAATCCGCCGCCTGATTGACTCGGTATCCTGGTTCAATTCAAGCGTAAACGAACGCTTCTTAGTTCATCAAGAATATTCTTGATAAGGCAATAAAATTAGATCCGCCGACTACACGTTACACATTCAATTCGCGCCTCACTCCTGCAAAACGAAATTACACGTCGCCCCTACCCTCGACTTCGACTCGATAATTTCCACGTAAGACGAACGTGCAAATAGCGTCCGTACGCGAAATATCTTATTCTATCTATTACGCCACTCGATCTTCGACGAGTATTTTAAAAAATCTCCATGGTTTGAACGTTGGCCGGTTGGCGAAACCGAGAGAAACGAGGCGTGAGCGTGTGCGGAGGGAAAATTGCGTAGGACCTTGTTCGGTAAAATTAACAGATAAAAAGGGCGGTGACGCGGAATCGCACGTACTTACGGATCGGAGCTTTTGATCCTGCTGGGAAACGGGTTGAAATTGGATTCATGACGCATAGAGGAGGGACAGCACGTGCGCCGTGCGCGCGAATATTGGATTTCCCCGCGTCGTTATATGGGCTGACGAGCCGCTTCTGTTCGCCGATCACTGTCGGCAGAGCAAACGATGATACCCAATCGGGGATACTCGCAAGTGGCAATCGCGACGACGCGACGTCACGTACGATTGCAACGTGTCTCCCTCGCGAGCCGGCTGGGCGAGCGAGACCGGCGGACCCGTGGGATGAAAACAGCAAAGTCAGGTTGGAACGAGAGAAGAAAAAAAAAAAAGGGGGGGAGGAACGTGGAAAAAATAGAAGGAAAGGGAGAGGCGGCCCCGGCACCGGCCGAAACTGTCGTTTTGTTGATTGGAGCGTTCCTCGCGCGTCGCGACAGATTGCAGGCCTCGATATTATAACAAAAAAGGCCGACGTACCCCCGCGCGCCGGTTCCTCGTCTACCCCGGATACCTACTCTCGTTAAGTTTCGTTTCACCGTGAAACGGGTGAAAATTGTGGTCGACCGGCCGTGCGACCGAACACGTATTCCTCTCTATGGTCGTCCGGCAGGTTTGCAAATTAGCCATATATATTTGTCACGCCGCGAGATGCTTCGAGCCTGGCGGCTCTCGACGAACGAGACAACGCGGAAGTGGCCGCGTCTCGCTCTATGCATATTTATCAGGCCGCGCTTTTTTCGTAAACCGATCTGAATATTCTTCTGTTCGAAAAATATTGCTTAATTGCGAGAATATTCATTCGCACGGGACGGAGCCGTGATTAGATGGAACGTAGCGATACTTTTGTCAAAAGAGTAACGCCTGTGGAGGAGGGTCGCGCGTCGGAGTCAGTAACACGTGAGACAGGGACAGGGGACGGGGTGAAATTGCTCGCGGAGAACAGGAGTCGACGGAAAAACGGTAGATTTTCGCAAAAAACGGGAGGCTAATATCTATGTAGTAGGGAAACCTGGACCGCGTCATGCATCCTTATCCACTTACCTGGGAGAGCACCTGACGGTAACGTCGCAAAAAGCCACCGTGCCTTTTTTACCCGGGTAGGTTGAAATTACTTTTTAATGGCGATAGCGTCGGTTCGCTTGGCAGTGAACGCTTAAAATCGTCTTTATGCCGAGCGATGTGCTTGACAGACTCGGCTCGTGCAGGCGTCGTCGTTTTATCGTCGAGCGCCCACATGTACCCTGCGATCTAGCTTTTCCTCCCTTGCTTCTGACGGCAACTTTTTTTTTCGAAAACAACTGAAACAAAAAGAGGAGCGACGTACCGTGAGCGCGTGCGGCGAGAACGAGGACAGAGGTGCTTCGAAAATCGATGTACACACAAGACGCGATCGCGTCAAATCTCCGGTTATTAACGTTTTATCTCAGAATTCGAGATGTTCGATCGTTTTAAACGTGCGTGCAAACTCCGCGCGTCGTCCGACGGATAAAAGAAGGCGAGCGAGTTCATTGCTAAATAATTCGGTTCGGCACGAGTAGCACGTTTCAGAGCATAAACGAATGCGTCACACGGTTTTCCATAATTTCGCTTCCTTTTACCCCGACAGAACGATTATTGCATTTCTAATGCCAACATTTACTTCTTCACCGTTGCCCAGTTTCTGCTTGCGCGGCATCAGAAACTTCTCACTCGGCTCCTCCGATGGAGGAGGAAATTGTGAACTGTTTGCGTTTCTACAAAGTCTTTCATAGCCGGAAGGTAACCGAATACTTTTCGACCGGAGCAAATATGTTCAAAAACTGGTGTGCGAGTTTTCGGGAAGTTAAGGAGAAATTTGAAAACGCAAAAGGCGGAACTTGCCCCGCGATGCCTCGACGAATCGTAAACGTTCCGTTGCCAGCTCTCAGCCACAGATTATACGTATACGTGATTCTGTATAATTGGAAATAAACTGATTTCACATCCGCCCCCCGAGTACCGTGCTAACATCGCACCGCATTGACTTCCTCCTTTGGTCTCGCACACGCGAAAAGGATGCACAACGAGAAAGCTCATTAACGAGTGCGAACGGAACGAGCGTACGAACTGGTCCCGGCGTTAACGGCTCGTTCGAGTGATCCTTTTAACCGCTCGACGATAAACGCGATCCGCCAAAAACAAAACGAGATTTCGCGGTATTATCGATTCGGTATAATCGGTGTGTCTTGACCAATGCGAGCGCGTCTCATCAGGCTCGTTTCCTGTATAGTTACTCGTTCGACGATGGGTCGCCCCGTCCCGCCAGCTTTTTCGCCGGATTTAATGTTTCAGTGGCCGCGTTTCCCCCCGTTGTTAACGGGCTACTCGCTGTAACTACTGTCCCCCGCCGTATACGTTTATTACCAGGCGCGCAAGAAACTCGCGAATTGGCAAAAATAAAGCACGGTCAACGAGGAGGACTCCTCCGTGCAGTAACCGGAATAAGGGGTTGAACGGAGAGTGAGAGGGAATCGTGCGAGAGAGGGTAGCATTAGCTAATTAGGTTGGGCAGGAGGCGTGACGTCGTAATTATTGCAACGTAGCTCGAGCTACCATGCCAGCCAGCCAGCTAGCCAGCCAGCCAAGCCAGCCTGCCTGCCTGCCTGCCTGCCTGCCTGCCTACCTGCCTACCTGCCTGCCTGCCTGTCTAGCTACAGGTCTGCTTGCCTGCCACAACAAAGTTATTAATTGCTTCCTACCATTCCAGCCTAGGCAAACCCTCTCGCGTATACTAGCCGAACCTCGACTCGCCTATGCAACATCCACCTGCATGCCTGTCTAATAGCTTCACTATTCATCACTGTATTCTATCGTTTCTGCGAGTGCTTGGCCAGCGGACAGGTTATCATTCGCTGGTTTTTGCGCCACGTGCGCTACCGGTGAAAAAAAGTTAAGCCGTTTGATTGATGAACCACGTTTCTCACTACCGCGCCGGAGGAGGGAATCGGACGAGGAAGAATAGCCGAGGAAATTGTTCCATTCTTGTGTTATTAGCGACTGTTACACGCCAGATGTAAAACGTTTTTATACTTTTCAATTTCAATTAATGCAAAGACCGAACTGGCGGAGTTACTGTTACCAGCGGCGGCGGCGGGTACGTGTCCGTGGAAAATCTATTTCCGATCCGATAATAATTTATAGATGGTGAAACAAGTGAAATCCGAGCAGATTTTATAATAACACGGAATTTGGGCGATCCGGTGAAATATCACTTTTATCTGCGCGGGGAGAGCTTCAAATCATCCCCATCAGTTTCAGAAATTTTCCGAACATAACTCTCCCACTTTCTGTCCTTACAGCATTGGACCACTTCCAAATAGCGGGTACCTACCATTCAATGAAATTCCAATATTTCGTCGCCCTTTGTCTTTTATTTATCAATGAAAGTCATTCGTGCGGATTATCAATAAAGTTGCTCTGATCAAAAGACTCGAATTAGAGCTCACCCAGAGACGTCCTGGGTTCGCAGAAGATTACGCGAGCGTCGACGGTCGGACAAGTGCGACGACTCTAATTCGATTTCATTAAGTCGGAACGGAGAAAAGAACGTAATTGTCGCCCGGACTGTACCCTATTGCCTCTCGCAGTGTACGTATTTCGCAGTAAAATCAAATAGTTAAAACGTGTGTAACTCATCGCGCTATGAATAAATTAGTCGACGCGATACTCGATTAAATAAATGATGAACTCGTGTCACGAATTATTCGTTCGACACTAATTAGGCACCGTCTGTTCCATTTCGTTTAGAATCTGATTTTCGTATAATGATAACAATTGTACGGGGGGGCGTGTGTAAATTTTGATAGGATCTTAGGCAAAGTGTATTATTATATCCCGTCGTCGAAAGCAAATTACATGGAGGTGTTTTCTTTTCCAATTTGCATTCGCTCGACGAGCGTGTGGTTCGCAGCTCGGGGTGCTCAAGAGTATAATCTGTCGACCTTGAACAAGCAGATACTCGATCATTTCTGTCCATCCATATGCATGAACAGGACGTGTGACCCGCATAGCGCATACTGTAAATCCTCCCTAAAGCAGCAATCACGAAGATTGCGTTAATCCCGTGACAGGCAGCTCGCGCCCGTTTCACACGTTCTCGCGGAATCGCGACCGGACGAATAAATTTACCTTTATTAAAACGTATCAAACGTTTGATAATGCCCGGGCGCAATTAAAATAATTTAACCGCGGCGCGGCGCGCCGTGGGGAGCCCCGCGCCGATTCGAATTAATACGCGTGTCGCGTGTCACAGAAAATTGTTAATACGATAGCAGTATAACAGAATTCATCGGAAATGTCCCACGAAATTATCCGGCTATTGTTCTTTAATGCCGATTACATTGATGTGTTTATACGGGCGGGACATCAATCGCGTTGTTTAAATACGCGAGAGCTCAAAGGACAACGGGAGGAATTTTCAAAGGGCGGAAACCTTTTTCATCTGTCGCATCTGGAGAAGCACGAATTTAATCATCGAGTAGTGGAACGGTGGAAGGGAAGGGAAGGAGTCCGCGCGATATAAACAATGCCGGCGTTCAAAGAGACGGGGGAAAAACGAGGAGGAAAATCGGAAGAATAATAATTTACGAACAACGAGGGGGAAGTTTTAATTAACTTATCGAGTGTTCCGGCGCCGGAAGTTGTTGCGACCCCCGCCGCGCGCGCCGGACGTCCGAGCAGCTCTTCTTACCAAAAGTTCTTTCTAGCGCGGGACATCAGCAATAACGATTTTGTTCCGGTTAGGACGGGAGCTGCGACGGGACGTTTAAAAGCGCGGCGGCCTGAGCGCCTGCCTTTCTATCGCGTCCTCACCGAGTCCCCTCTCCTCGCAGCTTTAACTAAATCTTGATTAAACCTCCTCGCAGGCGGCATGGAAAAAGAGTGATAGGATAAAAGATTCGTTCGGCGGGCAGATTTACCTAGTCTCTGGGTCGGATCGACCGATCTCCGAGCGCGGCAAGTGCTTCAAGTACTTGAAAACTTCTTCCATTCGTTTCGTCCTCGTCCTTTTTCTTCCCGCTGCCGCTTCTTTCCCTCGCGAAAGAGATCTTAATAAAAATGCTTTTAACGACCGGACGTTATACTTTTACTATTTGTAAAATGGAGGAACGTCTTTCGACTCGACGTGTCCGCCGATACCCGGCGGCGCGGTTTCAATATTTGAAAAATTCTATTATCGGAGGATCGTTCCGCGTCCGATTTTTGGCACGATGAAATATTCAATGTTGGATTTATGGCTTCGTCGTCGCTTGAATATTCTGATGTTCTCCCCCCGACTTTTTAATCCCCCGTATATTTTCGCCCAGTACCGTGCAGTTATTATATCGCCTGGCTTAGAAAATTAAAATTCAATGTTCGGAGCGCGGGAACAAGGCTCGAACGAGATAAATATTCTGAACTGAATTCACTTTGAAGTTCACCTGTTACCCGGTAACAGTTTCTCGCGAGACCGGAGGCTCGCGCACGCTATATTGGCCTGAGTGATTACATTGTAAAACCGGAAGCAGAGTTTTTCCACGCCCCACCGTCCAAGTTCCGGCTACGCCGCCGCCGCCGTCGTCGTCGTCGCTCGATCACGCCGCATTTTCTATTTTCAGCTGATAGGTAGGTAGGTAGGTAGGTAGTAGTCGCAGCTTATAGTGGCGCGTGATGGAGAACGCGTCAATGGTACTTGGACGTTGCCGATAGCAATAAGACCAACGGCAGCCTCTCGGCGATTGCTTCATTTCCGTAAAGAGGCAACCTATCCGTGCTTCCGTTTTCATCCGACGACCCGAGTTTATGTATATGTATATATGTACATCGATCTTGTCGCCCCGCACCAGCGCTGGAAATCGTTTTTCCAGAATCTGACGGTCTCCTTCTAACGAGAAACAGCCGGCGTAATTGATTTCCCACCCTTCCTTTTTCCATGGAACGTTGCATAGTCGATGAGTCGTCGGGTTTTTCGCGAGGCACACTCGTCCCGTTATTTAAAACGGCTCGCGTCGACTCCGGTTAACGAACAATACGTTTTTTAATTTTAACGCGCTCCGAGAGAGAATTGTTGTTCTAACAAAAAGTACCACCTCGATCCCGAGGAGGGGAGTAAGGCGGCAGCGGCGACGGCGGCGAAAGAGTATTAGCGTCTAACTGGGACAGGGAAAGTTCGCTCGGACCCGGGAAATCTCCAGCTTCCGGATTAACTTTCAATCACACAGTCCCGGGCACAAAGGAAATTTTCGTGGAACAAAAGGGATCCGATTTTTCACAGTTTCTTAAATAATTCTGTTTCGCCTTATCCGCGGGGATCCGTCTTAACGAACGAGTTGAGATCGCGGTAATAAAAAATGTTGATGCCGGGACGAGTAGAATTAAGACGCGAAAGAATGAGATTGGTTAATGTACTACTACAGCGAGATGAAAGGAAACAATAGAAGTGTAGAAGCGAAGTTAGGAGCGTGACGAGCTTATCTCTTTGACATACTTAACGAATTGCGGAACCTCTTTGTGAAGTTATAATGAGTACCTCTCATGGAATAATACGCATTCTGTCAAGATAGCAGAACGGCGCCACTTTTCTAGTCAGCGGAACCTCTCCGCTTTACTACGGACGATCTTATGAAAAATTTCTTACAAATCTATACCGACTCTCGTTAACATCGGTCCTCCTCGGTTGATAATTACGACCAAGTACAAAGTTTCAAAGTCTATAAGGGAAACTTAAATTACGTTATGTTTAAGAAAATTGTATTTCTGCATCGCGAATACAAGGAACTCGTTGTTCGACGTTCAGATTCACTTCTACCGTTCAACCTGCACAAAGAAATCGAAATAGATCTTGCGAAACTGTATCTATTAACGGTCCGTCGCTATCTTTCTTCGTCGGCATTGTCGTTATTTTATTGATGGGAACGCGGGGGCCAGGAAATGAAGTTGTCATAAAACGTTTGTTGGCTCTCATCGATATCTTCGATCGCGGTTCATGTAAAACTCTGTCCACCTCGACTTCTTCCTTCGCGATTTAATTTACTTTCGAAACCCGTTCATCTCGCCAACGACGCTTTTCGATGTAACGACACTTTAACCAGGATCGACGCAGAACCAGGGTAGAGCGTAGAAAAAAACGAAATGTATGACGAACATTGAGCGAAGTAGTTAGATAAGAAAAGTTGTTTCTCTTAAGGTAAGATTCCTTGTAAAATAAACTTTGCTATGAACTTAATCCAATGTCTTATAAACTTTCCTCACGGTGGTGGCCTCTCCGAGAAAAGAAATATTCACTACTTCCCTCTCTCATAAGTTTACTGCCAAACGCGTTCTACGATTGTTCTTCTTTATTCACTTTTAAGACGTGAGTAGTACTATATTCGTCTCGAGCATTCGATGCGATATTATGGGTTCCACGTGCGTATATAATGGTGGACGCGCGCGGTACGATTTTTCGATGAAATAATGCGAGATCGACTTGTGCGACGGTCAGATTCCACTCCGTCCGGAAATTTTCCGTGAAGAATACACGTTCGCCGGGTCCTCGTAGGTAGGTCCCGGTAAAAATGGAGGGAATTCGAGGGAAGGAACGGACTAGGAAAAGAAACGGTGGAGAGGCATCTCTCATTATCTGAAATTTCAGAAATGAATGGGACCATTAATTTAGAAGGGAAGAGGCAAACTGCTGGACAGAATAGAGCGGATATATGTCGGGGAAGAGTGGGTACGAGGCTGGTGGGTAATCTCTGGCTAACCATCCGGTTCGGCTAAAGAGATGTTCGGAATAGATGATATCGCCAATAACGCAGCGTCGCGACGCGAAACGGTACGCGGCGGTACGCCCTGAACGTTCTTTGTTGAATTTTCCATTATACCGGCCAAGTGGCTCAATAATTCTCCCTGTTATGTCTTTTCATTTTGAAAATGTCCGGAGAGAGAGAGAGGTCGACGAATCTTTGGAATCTACTAAAGCCCCGAAACGTACCGCGAGCTACTTACATTTTTGCCGTTCGCCTCGACGATTACAGAAATATTATACAAGAGACAGGAGGAAAATATTACCGAGACATAAATTTTGTTTTTTGTTTTTTTCCGGTCGAAAATCAAACGTACGATTTCTACGCGGTATCCGAAGAGATCGACAAATAATTTTGCTATCTTTCTCGAATCGAACTAGTCAATTTTTCGAGGACGACGGTGCAGAACGAAATTATTTTTCGACTGGAAGGAGGAAAGTGAATCGTGGATCGCAGGGATTTCCACGTCAGTGCGTTGGAAAACGACGACGACGAGGCGGTGCATATCGATACGTATATGTATGCGCACGGAGTAAGCAAGAAAGTTCGACTGTCAAGCGCAACGTTCGATGTCGCTAATATTTTCGCATAGGTGCACTCAAAAGTATTTGATCATACATCGAGCGGAACAAATATTTGTTTTTCCTATTCCAAGTAATGGCTTTCACGAATGTTTCGCATCGCAAAGTATTAGAGTGGTACGTTATTGCAAAAATGATTAAATTAGGTCGGTATCGTTTCCAAAAATCGGAGTTTCGGAACGGTACCGAGCGAACAATCTACTTTAGGATCTCTATATTTGAAATAGAGTGTTTCGGTCTTTTTCAATCATTTAATGGCATTAGTTCAGTATTTAATAATGCGATGAATTTATCAAAATATGTCGTTCAATTTCGCTGGAATAGAAGGTGGCTAATGACGAGAAAACATAAAGAAATCATATCGTTTCCGTTCTCCGATATAACTTCATTAATTGATCATTATGAACGAGAGGAAGTTCGAATCAGCGTTTGTTTCTCCGATCGATATAGCGATCGAACACGAGGGACGAAAGTGTACAAGTGTAAGATAGGTCTACTCGTATACGGTATACCTCATCGTCCATGTACGTATTATATATATATGGTTTCCATGTAACTGCACTGCGGATGGTAAATACTGTTTCAGAGAAAACCTTCGACTACAAACGAGGAAGGATATCCTCGGGGGTGAAATCGCTCAGGCGATACAATATTTATGCCGGTATAATGCATGCATACAGCCACGGTTACGTTTGAAGGTTCGCGTTAGCTTATTGAAGTTGCAAAAACGGAATCCTTCTGCAGCCGTTATTTATGCGAATGAGATTCGACAAGTCTTCCAGTGCCAGTCGTAAAAAGAAATAAACGCGCCGTGAAAAATCCTTCTTTGACTTATGCGTATTCAAACTCTGTACGGTCGCCGTTAGCGCGGCGGCTCTGTATAAAACATAAATTCGATGATTCAATTCCGGTCGTATTATGCAACAAAATTTTATAGACGACGTAAAGAAGGTAAGAGAGCCGTTTACGAAATATAGAAACGAGACGACACAGATACAGTTTTGCCACTGCGTAAGAACGTGGCCGATATCGATTTTCGCGGGACATTAGATAACTCGGCGACTCGCGTCGTCTAATTTTTTCGACGAACGAATAATGCCGAATGCACACCGGTTTTGTCACGGACCGCGCGGCCGCGATCATTGGAAACGGACTTAAACTCGGGGCCATTAATTTGCATTAATCGAGCCTGACAATAGCAGTTATAAAATAGAGCCAATTAAGTGGCCGGTTATCTTATTAAGAAACGGGTGGGCTCTCTCTTTGCGTCCGGGAGAGAGGCGAAATCCGTTTTGTCCGGTCTGGCAAGTCGAGGACCTCGGAGGAAAAGGGTCCAATCCGTTTAGCCTTTCTCCCGTCGAAGAGAAAGGGTCCCAGGGTATACCGGGACAAAAGCGAGCTAAATCCATGCCACCGAAAACCGCGGACTCTCCTTCCGAAAAGCCAATAAAAAGTAACGAACAAGTCATTCGGTCGGATCGATATTATCTAGCTACCTGGCGGCCCGGTACCCGGGACAAGATATACGTCGTTATAGAGGTGACAGTGGACGCGACGGAGAAGAGAGAATAAAGGGTGCTTCTGATATTACTTGCCACCGACGTCCCGCGCCGCACTGCTTCGCCCCGGCATCGATTGCTCGAGCCGAAAGTGCAGGAGACTCGTTCGATTATCGGATGAAATACGATCGGAACTCGCATCGTTGCCCTTCCTTTATGGCTATGCACTTTCCGGCACAGAGAATTCGTTAACTTGCCGGTAATTGACGAAAGAATTGGTTCCCTGTCGCTCGCAAAGCTTCCAATCCGGCTGTTACGCTTCGCGTGCTCTCCCTCCGTTCCTCGTCCCCGATCGTTTTCTATCACTATCGCTAGGTAGTATTCGCGCACTCGCGAAAGCACTTGTTTGCACGCGGCTACGGCCGGCGACGAAATTTAACGCAATTCTTTATTCCCCGGTTCTTTTTAAATTAACGAGCGAACAACGCGCACCACGCGCGCTCGTTAAATCGTCTCGCCGGTCGACAGGTACACAGAGAATTACTTTTTAACCGACTTAACGTAACCATCGAATTTGACCGTCGTCGCAGAGATTGAGACTTGGCCAACTTTCGCAATTTTTCACTTTGATCGAAAAGTTATACTTTCAATTAAAAATTATAACCGATGTCGCCGAAGCGGAAATGTTATCAACAACTTTTATCATTAAAAAGTTCTTGCACACGTTTTTTACGTAACGGGTAAAATATTCTTGGAACCGGGTCTCTCCTATGTCGAGGGAGATACGGTTCCAATTTCCCCTCGAAACATGGTTCGACGAATACGTCCGAATCGGAGACACGCGGACCCATCGGATCTCATTGTCCGCGGCCTATTTTAATTCCGTTCGCGTCTTCATTGGACCGCGGCTCTAATTAAGAATTAATGAGCGTTACGCGGGATAGAGAGAGAAACTCGGCCGAGCGGGTAGACGCGTCCGCGTCCGCGTCCGCCGGAATCTGTTTCTCGCCGGGAGAGAAAAGTGGAGAGAGGAAAAAAAAGGGGGTCCGGGTTGCTCGAGATCNTAATTAAGAATTAATGAGCGTTACGCGGGATAGAGAGAGAAACTCGGCCGAGCGGGTAGACGCGTCCGCGTCCGCGTCCGTCGGAATCTGTTTCTCGCCGGGAGAGAAAAGTGGAGAGAGGAAAAAAAAGGGGGTCCGGGTTGCTCGAGATCCGTCGTCGTCGTCGTCGTCGTCGTCGCTCGGTGCACGACCTACTTCAGAAGGAAGTACGAGAAGTGTTTCCGGAGTGTGGACATCTTTCAGCTACCGGAGATCGAGTAGCAAGATGGAAGATCTTACCAGGAGTACTATTAACGGGTCTCAAGAAGGCACACGGTACGGAAAAGGCGACCGAACCTCTTCAGGTCCCCTCCCGGCTCCCGGCGCACCACCTCGGGGGAGGTTATCCACTCGACGTTTGCAGAGGCTAGTTCCCCTGGTCTCTTTCAGGCGAACTACCGAGCTCATTCCGTTTTTCTCCCTACCACCTACGCGATCCCTCTGTCCGCGGTAAATAGACGCGAGCATTTCTATGAGATATCTCTTACTGCGCCCGTGAAAAGATCGTGGTACTCATAATGCGACCCTTTGACGACGCTCCACGTCAAATGAGATCGTTTCAATGCTCCCGACGTATTCCGCGACGCAAAATTTCGCCCCCACCGGGGCCCTATCGCCTCCACCTACGCCTACGCCCGTCCTCCCCTTTCCTTTGCCACCCAAACCGAACGCGAGCTTAAACGTTCCGAGGTTCGCGCTTCACGCGAGACGTTCTATTATCGTGCACCTGGCATAAGGCATCATCCCCTACTACTAAAAATAGACCAGTTTAATTAACTTCTGGCCATCGCGTCTAAATCTTGCCCCGTCGGCCACACTAATTTTATTGCAGTTTATATAATTAATATACAACGTTTTCGTTTTAATGGAACGACGTGAATTTCTCGGAAATTTTCACCTACGTTTTCTGGAAATCATCCGTCAGAATTTCTGCCATTCTATTTTACGGACTCCTTTCCCTAGCAAAAAGCTTTCAGAGCTCGTCTTCATAAAGAATTTTATGACCGCTTTAAAAAACGACTTTGCAGGTACCTCCAAATTTTCGAATGGAAATAATTTACAAAGCTTCGATTAAATGTTAGCCGGAAAGTTCGGGGGTATATAGGCAGTATAAAATACTGAAGTATTCATTCTATTGTTGGAACCTTGTAACGTCAAATTTCGTACTTCGTAAACTCGCGGGGAACTTTGTTAACTCCTTCCGTTGGCAAACTCTGCGTTTAAAATCACGCGAATATTCTCAAATGGCAACTCCATTCCTTGCCATTACTCTTTCTTTCAGAAGATTGTGCCTGAATTTGTCACTAATTTAATGTGCCAATAAACGTCAATATTCACCGAGGAAAATATGTGATTCTCTCTCTCTC
>SMSR01013014.1:0-48038 GCA_019453355.1 Ceratina japonica | reverse complement strand
ACACGAAGTATTTAAATCCGGTGACGATATCCGCGAGCGTGTTGCTTTATTCTCTAACGTTCTAACGGCTGTGACTTGTGCAAGGATGTGTAATAAGTTCGCCACGAAGGAAATCTCATACCTTGATAAAACGTTAAACGAGATATTCGTCATAATCATTTTCTCAGTACTTCGATTCCCGGATAATTCGCGGGGTATTTCTTCCTATTAAAAAATATTGCGTCTAGTTTCGAAATGTCTTGTATAATAAAGTTCCAAGATGCACAAGTCTTCTATACATATTTTTTTTTTTTAATCAATCACCGAACAATGAAAAGATATTGTTTAAAATTCAAGTCATGCACACGGTAAGTGTCATCGCTGAAAACGTCACCTCCTGTAAAACTCGTTAAGCTTCCACGGATGTCGCGTGGGATTTTTGATCCTTGAAGAGTCCGTTGCCTCGCCGCGTTTCCAGGGGGTTGCTGCAACGGCTAACCTTGACAGACTCGTGAATGCAGGTTTTTCGCACACCTCCAAGTAAGAATTGAACATTCCGAATGTGCGATTCCTCGAACACGTTTTCACGGTAGAGGAAGATGGCGATAATTATCTCCGAACCACGGGATTACCCGGAAAGATGGGATTCACCTGCGCAACGAAGGCGGTCAGTTTCTTTTCTCGTTATGACACGATCAATCGTTATTCAGAGCGATTAGGTCTTTTCTAGATTCGCGTTAGCAAGAAATCTATTCGTGTTACACGCTTCTATGCTCCGTGTTCTATCGATAACAATTAGAAGGAAACTCATGAAGAAAACATTGATCGGTTGTTTTTATTCCACCGAGAAACAAAAATAGAGATAAGTACTTTTAATTTGCTTTTAGTCATCGCCTGACGCGAAATATTGTACTTAAGTAGAATGTAAAGATGGGATCAAGAAAATGCTAACATCGGCCTGCGCTTCGGGAACCATGGAATTCCCCAGCATAGAGTCAACGACCGGATGATGAAGAGTAGCCGCGAAACGAAGTCATTTTCAGGTGAATGCAACGCGAACGATTAAACAGGTTTTATTGGCCAATCGTGTTATTTAATATCGTGAGTAACTTTATCACGTGAATAAATCATCGTTATTGATCCTTATAGCAAAGTTTGACTGCATAATTTATCTTCATATAAAAATAGATAAATTATAAAACAGTTTCTTTTACTCCGATTTCGTGAATATTGATTATCATCAGGATTAATGTCCCAATTTAGTAGTATTTTTCTTCCTGCTGTTTAACTGGCAGAGCAACAAATAAGTGTCCTTTACCGAGTTCAAACACAACCCAGAAACCTGTTTACGAGCGTAGATACCGGCGAGGTGCTTTAATTGGTCGTGCACTTGCACGTGAACGTGAACGACGAGCCACGGGCCCGAATTCCCTTTTTCTGACACGCTGCCACTCGAAACTGGGTCACCGACGTACATCGCCGACGGAACTAATTTCGATTTCCATGCAATTTGTCAAGCAATCTCGATACCCGCGACCGAGAGGTTTATTACCCCTTCTTGCCGCGATCTAATTACTCATTAATATCACTATCGAATGGCCGCGGATTGCGAAACGGAATTTATGAACGAACAAAATAAATAGTTGGATTTGTTCATCGACTTGACAGATAGAACTCTTCAACCTGCGTACGATCGTGTGTTTAACCGAGCATGCCGCAACGCTCGCCGATCACATACATTCTAAATAATTACAATAATTAACGATCGATTTGCATCTCTTACTGTCTCGGGTTTCGCTCGAGATCCACGCAAGGTCGCCAGGCACACACAGCACGCGTGTATCGTTATATCACAGTCCCGTATTAGTATTTATCGCGAGTGCGCTATACAAATAGAGTGGAACTCTGTCACACCTCTTTTAATGACTATTTTTATTTTTATAGATAATTCATTAATTAATATTAATATTAATCTTGCCATGAAATTATCATGTAACCGTCACGATCTATCGATCAGCCCCTCCGGCAATCAGTTAATGAAATCTATTTTAATGACAGATGAAAATAAAAATGCGAAATGACCAGTAAAACACGTGCCAGTAAAACAAGCGTCTGATCTCTTTGTCTTCAACTGCGGTACCCGGCGTTTTACTCGCACGATTTCACTAACAAAAACGTACCGTAATGTTGATTAACATATTAGTCATTGATTTTAACATCACTTCCAGTAATAATTCGTCCTTTCGCAACGGCTTCACGGTGCAACGTATCCGCGTCTTTTTTCCATTCTAAATAAAATCCAAGCGTGTCAGTAAAGGTACTGAATGGAGGCAAAGCGGGATTTTATTAAAAGAATAAGTTTTTCCTTTTATTCGTTTTTTATTCGCCGTTTAATTCTAATCAGTCGCTGCACGGTGTTTTGAGTAATCAGCTGATTTCGTAACGCGACAGTGACAGAGAACACGGGTTTCCGCTGCGAGTCAGAAGCCTCGACAGTGGTTGCTTATCTGGAATAAGTGGCCGGTGATCCCGGGGCGAGGATCTTTATGAAATATGCCGAGCCTTAACGGGCCGCGTCTCTCCGAGGCGACCATAAAATCTGCCGACGTCCCGAGCGAGTTGAGCCGGCGGAATTATCGCCGGATCATGGAAACGTTACGGAGAGCTTTTCCGCCGCGCGAAGAAGATCGTTCACTCGACTTACCGCTTAATCACTATTATTATCGTCATCTCGCGCGACGATCTGGCTTTCTTTTATCTGATAGAAGAACTTCCCTGACGATTTTACTCGGTATCTATGGGATTTCGAAGTCACGATCGCTAATCGATCTCCGGAAAAGTGTCACGCATCGGCGCCCGCCGATTAGTCGCACGCGAGACAATGACGGGCTTAAAAGTAGGATGAGCGCGCCTTGAACTCGATGAATCGGTAGACACGATCTCCGCCGGTGGTCTGAGCGACTCGCGAAAACTGGGCTTTCGATCGGCGTCGGGTTACGTAAGGAGACTGGCGCAACGCGTCAATGAAACGCGCAAAAAGTCGCAATGGCAACTGTTTTGCCAATGAGAGAATCGACTTCCTTCTTTATGTTACTAAGCGGTTTCGGTTCGGTCTCGGCCGACCGGTAGATGACACAGCGAACGAGGCCTGCCTTAACCCGAAATCCATTCGGATGACATTGAAACGCGAGTGAAAGAACTGCGCGGCGTGTCAGGTGCTCTTTCGGGAAGTCACGAATCGAACGGATAAATGCGGAGTCAAGGGCAGGAAATCGAAGTGAATTGACGCGGTAAATAGCAGCCGAATTCTGGGAAGATTTAATAACACGTTCTCAGAATATAATTAATTTTATTTTTAGATATTTCTAAGTAAATTAATTATTTCTAAATTGTTGTGATTTTTATATACATGATTCAATGTATATTAAATGTCAATCAATAACTATTGAATTAAACCATGAATCATAACATATAAATTATTCGTGGATAAATTACTGTAAAAATTCTATGAATCTTCTGAATTTCATTCATGGATAAATTACTATAAAAATTCTGTGAATCTTCTGAATTAAATTCTTCTCCAAAATAATTCCTTAAATTTTATTTTATTTTTAGATATTTCTAAGTAAATTAATTATTTCTAAATTGTTGTGATTTTTATATACATGATTCAATGTATATTAAATTTCAATCAATAACTATTGAATTAAACCATGAATCATAACATATAAATCATTCGTGGATAAATTACTGTAAAAATTCTATGAATCTTCTGAATTTCATTCATGGATAAATTACTGTAAAAATTCTATGAATCTTCTGAATTAACTTCTTCTCCAAAATAATTCGTTAAATAAACTAGTTTTTGCACAATTTTTTGCCAACACAGGTTGCAATCTGAACAAGCATTCCATCTCGTTGTTAACATAATTCAGATGTGAATGAATTCCGAAAGAATGCTGCCGGATATGGATACGAACTTGCTCCACTAGTCTATTATGTTTTTAAAATAGCCTAGGTCTTTTAAAAATAGTCAGAGCGTGAATTCGAACTATGCATCCGATTAGCATACTCATTAATATTTCGCTGATCCCACAACAATAATGTCACGACGACGCAGTATAAAGACGCCAAAGCGACGCTAAACACGAAATAAAATATAATAAAAAGCCGGTATTTTAATTAAGTTCTGCGGTCGTAAAATATATAACACAACATATCTCTATATATAAACGCACGTATTTATGCACTCGTGAATGCCCGCGTGTGCGTATACACTTCCATTATCGTTACAGGTCCGCCTTGATTGCCGATGTCGTTCACGCAGAGCCACAGGTCGTTCGTTTTCGAATCTATCGTCGCATGGCGATGGCGAACCCTCGTAATTATTAAAATCCTCTCGCGCCGCCGGCCTGACAGAGTGGTCCTCGTGCCACTGGCACGCTTATTGTTAGCGCGTCAATCTCAGGGCGATTCCCCGCGTTGTGGAACCCAGTTCGACTCCGATTGTACACGCAGTATCGACCGTGAAGATGTTTCAATACGCGGAAAAAATATATATATTCGTATAAACGAGCTGGCAATTAACCTGAAGGAGGGTTCCCTCATTTCAAAAATACTGAATCCTCTCTGAAATCGATTACCTCAGATAAAGGGTTGATATTTATAAGAGTAAATCCTTTTATTTTAATTTTACTTTTTTTCCTTTTATTTATAAAAAAATGTGAAATGCATCAAAACCAAATGAATTATTGCACAATTCTATTACCATACAATAAATTCTGTAGAAATATATGCTGTCGAAATATATTCTCTGTCTCTTTAAATTAGTATTCTAATTAATATGTATTTTGGTAGTATTAAAAAAACAGTAGTCGGTTAAGGATATTACGGAATGGCCAGAATGAATCAGCGGAGATTTGCGAGATCGGCGGTATCTAAATATAGCGCGGATGGAGAGGATGATGCAAATATCGTCTACGCGTGGCGATTGAAGATTTGCTTACGGCGTTCACCGGGTTGTTGACTCGCGTCGTTTTCCTTTACGCAAGTAAGTACAGATTACACAGAATCCGATGGAGCGGCCTTCCGCTAAGAAGAAATATCGTTATGTTACGCACGTCGTTCTCTGCGGTTTTCCCGATTAAACTGTGCAGACTCGGTTATCAAAGTACCTTTCCGCTCGCGAATTTTTATGAATCGCAAATTGCTCTAACAGATAGGGAAAATAATTTTTAAATAATTCCCTGAAGATCGCGGCCACCGATGACGGATTGTTTTTTAAGGAATTGAGGAATGAAAAGAAATTTTTTATGATCGGAATTACTAAACTTTCCTCCTTCCTCATCTCTATTTCTCAAGGCAACTTCAAGCAGGAATCGGTCAATCGCATACAAAGGACAATAAAAAAGGAAGACGAAGGAAGGGAAGGAACAGAGCGGATCAGAAATTAAAGCAGAACCCGGTCCAATTTTTATGAATCGCAAATTGCTCTAACAGATATGGAAAATAATTTTTAAATAATTCCCTGAAGATCGCGAATACCTATGACGGATTGTTTTTTAAGGAATTGAGGAATGAAAAGAAATTTTTTATAATCAGACTTACTAAACTTTCCTCCTTCCTCATCTCTATTTCTCAAGGCGACTTCAAGCAGAACATAGGAATCGGTCAATCGCATACAAAGGACAATAAAAAAGGAAGACGAAGGAAGGGAAGGAAGAGAGCGGATCAGAAATTAAAGCGGAACCCGGTCCAAACAGTAGCGAAACGAATCGACCGTTAGATATCCGTCGGCGACGGGGGTCTACCTACCAATCGCCGGATACTAATTATAATTGGTCCTTGAGTTTGGTTCCGGCCGAGGTCGGTTTGCTTTCTGTTTCGCGTTAATCGCCCCGCCCGAACGTGAGTAATCGTCCAGCGGCGATCGGTGCATGCGGCACTGGTTACATAGCAGCCGATACAAACGATCGTCATCGTCGGTTCCAAAGAGAGCGGCGGAGGCATTGAACTCACCCACACATCATTCGGTGAACAAAGTTTCGTTTCCTTCATCGAGAAACGTTCGTTTCATTTGCATAGGTCCTTCGTCATTCGGGGATTTCCTTTCGCGCGCTCGTTTCCTGCATTTTAAACGGCGACCGAATTTCGAGCGTCAATCCATTTCCTTGATAGTATAATTCGACGCGGAATCGGAACGGAACGATTATCATACTCGATCCGGTGCAGGCGCGATCCTGCTCGAGCACTTGATGTCACAAATTCCCGACCTTGCGGCTGAGACCTGGTAGAATTCCGCGCAGAATGCAGCTAGAGTAGATGATAACGTTTCTGGTTCGCGAGCGCGGGGGGCTCGTTGCATTTTTTATGCGGTTCCGCCTCGATTCGATTCGCGTCGACACCGACACCGACACCGGTTTCTTTGTCCGTCGATCTAATCGTAAAAAACGCCACCTCTCTCTTTCCGCGGAGCGCACGCTCATTAGTCAATCCTCGCCATTTGTATTACGGCTTATGAATAAACCGCGCGCGTTCGGAGCGCGTACGTATTATACTTATAAATCAGCGGGTCGAATTAATTTATTCATCGGCAGCCGCTTACGCGTGTCAGACGCGATCCCCGCGCCGTATTTCGCGGCGAACGTTGCTGTGACAACTTCGCCCAACCGCGACGATTGAATTAAATGCATGATTTATGAAACCCTGGGACGACGTCGAATATTGATCGATTGAGTATTAAACGATATTACTATTATGCAGCTCGCTGGTCTGGTCACACATCCACCCACGCGACAGATTCGCGAATATATGTTTCAATATCAGCCACTTATGAATCCCGGCGGTTTACACACCCTCCGTAATGAATATTAATGCCGACATGGATTAACCGGCGACATTAAGTATGCCTAACGGATATACACGTTACGGATACCAACAGAGGCGTAATTGGAGATTTTATCCGATTAAAGGCGACCGCGTACGTGAACACGAAACCAGCCGTGCGCCCCGTCGTTTGTTATATCTTATCCAACCGCTTGAACTCACAAGTTTGAACCGTTTGTGCCTATATGTTTCTCATTACTCCGTACTTTGCGGCCTTATATATTCCCGTGCACGTGTGCATCGAAAGTAATTTACGATAGACACGATATACGATACACTCCTACTCATAAGTCACATTTGTACTATACAAAATGCATAGAAAATATTGATTCCCATGAACTGAAAAAAAGATAAGCTGAAAAATAGACATAATATATATATAATTTTAATTGATATTCAATATAAAAATACTATAATAATTAATCCAAGTATTATAGAATTTGTACACAATTTGTTGTATGGGTTATATACTTAAACGATGCTAGCATGTGTTATAATATAATTTATGTATATTTACATTTACAAAAAATATAATACAATATAATAACATGTATATGCAAGATCATGTGATACATACACTTTTGGGATTGACTATATAGCCAATAAATCGAATAATTATAAGATTATTTGAATGTACTAAAAAAATCTCACAGCTCCTCGATACGGTTTGATCTAACGATTTGACAATCGACTTCTGAATGGGAATGTACCCTCGGAACAAAGTAGCGAACGTATTGCGTTCGCATGGATTTTTATCGCACATGCGATTCGAATCGCGTATCGCCTCGTGTATACATGTTACGTCTCCGTAATTACGCGAGAGCCAAGAGTTATTTGCCCATGTTCGTCGTAATAGTCGGCGATCGTCGTAATCGGGGAGTGAAACCTTTTATTCAATCAGGAATCGAAGATATGTCAGGCGTCTCAAACTTCCAGTACTCAAACCTGAAACCCGGCTTCATTTCTCCGAGAACCGAGCGAAATAAACCCGACGATTATCAAAGAGAAAACGAGAATTGATCGTAGGATACGAACTATGGCCATTCTTGCAAACATAATAAATCTTATGTTTCAACGACTTGGCTCATTTGTTAGTCTAATGGTAATAATAATAGGTATTTAATGCAGTTAGATTCTGATGAATTTATTATATCCTATTTTCCTTCGAATGTTAATTACAAAACTGATAAAATATCTGGCGATCATAATTTTTGACGAACCTAAGCATAGATCAAGCGAATTTGCAATGTCGTATAAAAACAATATGCGGAGATCGGAAATTTTCTGTTACGTTATATGAATTTTAATTAGGCATTAGTGACTAAGATTCTGACGATAGACGATAAGATTCTGTGAACGTGGAATAGTAATGCGGATCTGATTATTGTTTAACAATAGGCGCGCAGGCTTAACGAACGGTACTCGGAGTGATTACGTAATCGAGCTAGGAAATTAAAAGTAGAATGCCAAATGGACGAGTTTACTACCGGTGTAATTACCATAATCGAGCCCCCGTGTTAATAGTTCCGTCGCCCGTTCAAGGCCCGCTCTTAGATGATCGATTCACATTAGCGAACTAATTACCCTACCTATTGTATAAGTTACTTTTTGCCGCGAACCAACACACATTACAAGAGTAATGTATAATGTAAACGGGTTAAGCGTTTGTGTTGGAACAAGGTGAGATAATGTAGGAGGAGGCTCGTTAGCGATAAGCGTATAAATCGCAGATATTGACGAGATATCTCGAATCGGATCTGACCAGTTACTGACTTTGATTTTGAATGAAAACAAGAAATTAATGAGCTGCGCGCAGGCGACCTTAGACGCTTTTCCGCGATCTCGTTCGGTAATTGAACGCTCCGAGGCATACTTTGAGTTCCATAACGCGGCGCGACGTCAGCGACGCATATTCCAGCACGCGCGCTTTTCGGAAATGTGTAACAAAACGCTTTGTGCTCTACAGCGGCTCAGCGTTGATCAAGGCCTCACGTGTTTCCACGCGCTGAAAGAAAGAAATAGGAAACTTTTGCACTCTTCCGTGGAAACAATTAGTGTCCCGCGTACGTATGTATTTCGTAGACACATCAATCAGTGGTAATCCCGAGCGACGCGCGGTTAGGTGAATCATGTGATAAAAAACAAAATTACGAAATGCAGCGGGGAATAATCGCGTTCTCGAGAAACATGCAGCCGTATTAATTCGATCGTTATTTCCTCAAAGGTATCGCGTCCAACCGGTCGTCCTTTTATTTTTCGACGAACTAGGAGGAAAGTGCCGGATGAAAAAAATCGAGATTTTACCGGGTGGACGTCACCGGCGGACGTCAATGACAGGGAAAAGCGGAAAGTCACAGCGAGGACCGGGCCTCCAAGCGTCAATCAGAAAGCTGGATCATTGCAACAGCGTTGGAAACCTGTTGACTGCGTCATCGAGGCAGATTAATACACTCCGGGTGAGGAACATGCCCGCCGACTTGGCAAGTCGTTAGACTTTCGGACAGGCTATTCAGTCACGCTTGTTCTCACCTTGCAAAAAAACTGCGATCGATTAAAAATTATCTTCGCAGTTACCTGGAAATATTCATAGGATCCCTAACCAGAATCGCGTTAATGCTCCGGTACGTTTCCATCGAAGTTAGTGACACGCAAACAACAAGCCACATGGAAATTTCTGTTCACTATCAAGAAGATTCAAGCTGGATTTAATTCATTTTTTAATGTACGCTGTTTTGAAGAGATAATTAATATATGTATTACGAGACTTGATTGTAATTTTGCAATAAATAATAATAATTGTATAATAATTAATCTTCATTTGACTTATGGTTCCATAATTTTTTTGTGAGATGGAAAACATGAATGAAAATCAATTATAAGAGCAGGCGATTATTATTATAAGAAATGAATCATTACTGGAATATATTACATTTTATGTAATACATGTACATTCTTAATATTTACAAAATGGCACTTTTAATATTTTTATAATAATTTACTAACATAAAAATCTACAACAGAGAATAATTTACATATTGTGTACACGAATGAGCTTGACCAGAAATCAGTTTCTAACGATATGCGAAGTATAAGTCCTTTTACGGTATTTTATATCCTGTATTATATTAGTCTTGTGATAACAGTTCATAAATAATGTAGTTTATATAATAATATATTTCGTCGTGCATTAACAATCACGGCGTGACACCATTCTTGCGCCGAGACGTCACAGAAAGATGCATGTTAGTCGCGGCGTACAAACATACTTTTTCCCTAGTTAAGAAACTTCTCAGATTCTTACTATCGAAATACCTCGCCATAAAGTATGCGTGTATTTCGTAAAGGCACCGTGCACGTGTTAAGAGAAGATCGTTGAAGCAATTAACATTTCTCTGTTATCAGGATTGATGATTTTCGCGTGCTGATGCACCGACGCCACTCGTCCTCTTTTATTCCTGCTCTTTGTCCAATTAAATTGTCATTGCAAACCTCTCTGAATTTTGACATCCACATTCAGTAAGTCATAACTTTTTATTGGCTCGTTGATTCGTTCATTATCCTTCTATGAGAACAAGGTGACTGATTCCCAGGTGTGAGTCTACCACAAAGACTTTGTACTTGAAAGATGCATTTTTCAATTACGTTTAACGATGCACCTTAATAAACCGACACGTGCTCCAAGAAAAATATTCTTCCTCACTTATTGACGATGTANCCTGCTCTTTGTCCAATTAAATTGTCATTGCAAACCTCTCTGAATTTTGACATCCACATTCAGTAAGTCATAACTTTTTATTGGCTCGTTGATTCGTTCATTATCCTTCTATGAGAACAAGGTGACTGATTCCCAGGTGTGAGTCTACCACAAAGACTTTGTACTTGAAAGATGCATTTTTCAATTACGTTTAACGATGCACCTTAATAAACCGACACGTGCTCCAAGAAAAATATTCTTCCTCACTTATTGACGATGTAAAAAAACACCAGAGTAGTTAACGAAGCTGTTGGCCGATCTGATTGCGTTTTTTACATCGATGTCATTGATTTCTTTTTTACCCTTTGTCTAAGTACTACAACGTTCATTTGAATGAGCAATCGCTACAGTATTCGTAATACGCGAATCGTTAAGCACCTACTTGCTCCTGGACTCGGGGACTTACCCAGAAGAAAAGGAGGAAAACGGGGGAGAAAACGTGGGACGCGTACACGGGGGGACGAGTAGACCGGTTTTATGGAACTGGGTAATTCGCGAATCGTTAGATTACGCGCGTCCCGTCGCCCTGACGCAGAGCAAGTGCCGCGCCGTTTCCGTGCTGCTAGAGCGGCCTTGTCGCATGAAAGTAACCAAGATCTCGTCTTATTTAGAACAACGCGGCGTCGCTGGATATGATATGATTGCGCACAGGTAGTCGATCGTCCAGATTTGTGGAATCCCATATTCTTAATCTACAGTACTTAATACAGAAAGACAGGCAGTACCAGAGCTTCCGGTTTGTCGATCAATATCGATATCAAAAATAAAATAAATGCAAGAAATAATTATATTTCGATTTTCTCAGTACTTTATCTACGCCTGCGTCTTTTTTATTCATTTTATTTCTAGGATATCAAGTAAGGTATAGAGGAAACTAATTTTCAATTAAAGATTATGAAATAATTGTGTTAATTTGTATACCTTGAGAATTAAGGAAACAATGTATAGATATGAAAGCAATATTAAAAATCAATTATAAATTGATGACTTTTATAAAAATCGTTCATTTATGAACAGAAATATCTATTAATATATAAATTAATTAAAGTATTAATAATAACCACAAATCATAGTGCAAGCTTTTTGATCAGGTTCCTTTGTCCGGTTTTTCACTAGAAATCGGAATTTCCAGAATCGCGTCAACGCGGAACAGGTGTGTAACAATGATAATGCTCAATCGGCGATCTGGATCGTGATTAACGCGTCAGCGTGTATCGTACAGGTGGATCGGTCGGGCGGGCTCGCGCTACCGCGGCGACGTGACTCGCTCCGCTGGAGATAGAATAGGAAACTGGTCCCTTTTGTCCTCTTCTGTCCGTCGGCCGGCGAACGAGATCAATTCCCGCGAACCTCGCGCCTCGGGTCTCGGGGAATTCACAGTGAGAGTGCACGAGTGGAACGAACCGCCTACCCGAGGGATCGGGAATTCGCTAAGCGCACTTGGGAACTTCCCAAATGCTCCTCGCACGCGCCTTCGTCCGCTCGTGACGTTGCCGGTGACGTAGATCGCGGCACGCGGCCACACGGAAACGCGACGCAAGGAAAATTTCCTTCTGGCTCGACAAGAAATGACGTTTCACCACCGCGAATACCGGCCACCGGCTATTTATAGATTCTCCTGCTTTCCTGCGATTCTCTCGCGTTCACAAAGTAATCCACGCTCGGATCGATTGCCTATTGTTTAAACAATTCAGAAGACCGAAAAAGTAGGTGAGATAATAAAGGATCGACACCGGTGAAGGCTTGTCATTTATGTAAATATCGGTGTAATTAAATACGTCCGACTCGTTTCAATTCCAGTTCAGTTTTATTCCTCGCATAATTGACTTCCGATTCTTGACTACAATTCATCTAGGTTTTTCCATGTGCTTATTTTTTATACAACAGTGAAGTCGTTCCATATTCAGAATCTGTGAAGTACGTTCTCGAAGTGTCTTGTTACAGTGTCTTGTTCTTTACTCACTTTAATTCAATGTTTCTTAATGACATATTATTCTGTATAAAATACCGATCCTGAACGTTTAAGAACTTTCATATACAAATTACTAAAATGAAGAATAAACCTCATTGAAAAATAAAGAATTGTTGCACTTTTTGATTAAAAACAGCGTTACCGTTTTATAATATAGTTATGCAAAAACGGGAACGTCAAGAAATTTGTTGAAATTAATCTCCATTATCAATGAGAGATTCAGTGATGTGAGTAAGTGTCGCCTAAGGGTTAAGGAGAGGAGATTCAAGGAATCGTCGAACCANTAAACAATTCAGAAGACCGAAAAAGTAGGTGAGATAATAAAGGATCGACACCGGTGAAGGCTTGTCATTTATGTAAATATCGGTGTAATTAAATACGTCCGACTCGTTTCAATTCCAGTTCAGTTTTATTCCTCGCATAATTGACTTCCGATTCTTGACTACAATTCATCTAGGTTTTTCCATGTGCTTATTTTTTATACAACAGTGAAGTCGTTCCATATTCAGAATCTGTGAAGTACGTTCTCGAAGTGTCTTGTTACAGTGTCTTGTTCTTTACTCTCTTTAATTCAATGTTTCTTAATGACACGTTATTCTGTATAAAATACCGATCCTGAACGTATAAGAACTTTCATATACAAATTACTAAAATGAAGAATAAACCTCATTGAAAAATAAAGAATTGTTGCACTTTTTGATTAACAACAGCGTTACCGTTTTATAATATAGTTATGTAAAAACGGGAACGTCAAGAAATTTTTTGAAAAATTAATCTCCATTATCAATGAGAGATTCAGTGATGTGAGTAAATGTCGCCTAAGGGTTAAGGAGAGGAGATTCAAGGAATCGTCCTCGTGGTATTCGAAAAGCTGGTCTGCGCGACTGGTGGAAGCGGCGGTGTCGGAACGGCGATGACGCGATGGTGGTGGCGGCGGCGGTGTTGGTGGTGGCGGCGGCTGCAGCCGATGGACCACCCGAAACGAGGGTGGGGTGGGGGCACCCCTGACCCCGACATTAGCCGGCGGTGAAGGGAGGCAACGTTTATATGCGGCGGCAATCCGCCCCGTAGGCGCATTCGCTCGTACGCTTCATCCAAAGCGGAGTAACACCAAGAAGAGACCCGTTGTTATCGTCAACGTCGTCGTCGTCGTCGTCCTCGTCGTCGTTGTTGTTGTCGCTGCCGTCGAGCCGAATCAGTCGAAGACCGAAAGGGAGAACTAATCGTCCAGATTGACTCAGAGAAGTTGCAGTGCGAAGACGTAGCAAGTTTTACCGGGTTGCTGGAGGCCTGGAAGCAGAAAACCAACGGAATCCATCGAGGAGATACTTCGGTGGCCGGTGATAAATCTCAGATTCAAGACTCAACGTTCACTGTCAGCTCAGGCGGACAGACCGACTCTTGGTTCCCCGAGGGATACGAACATTAGTCGATTTTTTTCTGACTCGAAGAGACTTGGAGAAGAACACCACGGCAGACACGATGGCAGTCGCAGCAGCTCAAAAGAACCGTGAAATGTTCGCGATCAAGAAGTCCTACAGCATCGAGGTGAGTAATCGATTTGATGTCGTTGCGAATGGACGGTAGTTTCGATGATACTTTAACTAATTCTCGTCTTGTGTAACATGTTAGTAAATTTTTGTGAGTGCCGAGTTAAAGGCGAGGTCGAGTGTCAATCGGAGGTGGATAGCGGGAAAGCGCGGGAACTTAGCCGCACGTTTAAATTGCCACGAATCTTGCGCGTCAGTCTATAATTCCGAGTAGCTAATAACTCCGCTCCGCCAATTATTTCACTTTCCCCGGTTTAGTATTATTAACTTACGCGCCGGCTTTCGATGACGGAGATTCTTCGCCGATCCTTGTAAATTCGAAACGTTTACTTTCTTTTCTACGACACATGAAAGTTCGTTTAAAACAAGAGATATTTCAGTGTATCCAAACTTCCACGCTTCGAAGAATTTAATTTATATTTATTTCAAATCTTATGATTGTTTAATCGAGTGAAAACGAGTCAAAAACAAAATAGTTTCCGTAGAATCTTTGAAACTTTCTTACGCGAAAGAATCCTCTCTCATGCTTGCCTACGTGACTCGTGGTATACGTCCGGCGTATTTCGCAATAGGTAAAAAAATACATAACAAGCCATGTTCGTACATAACCGTGTATATAGAAGCATATATACACGAACGCTTAACTCTTCCTACGGCCAGGCCGTGCGAGTGAAATTCTCAGGCCGAGAGTAAGGAAGCCGAAAAGTATAGAGAAAGTACGCGATCGATAATTATTACGACGGTTGCGTAATATTAATGACCTTGCTATATTAATGGCCTCGGTTGGATTCCATTGTCTCATCTACAGATTATCATCTTTCATTAAAAAGTCAGAGAGGTTTCGTAACGAAAGAGATCGAGATGTCTCCTAGTCATCGCCTCGATCGCGGAAGTCCATCAGAAAAATCTTTCACTTTAATATAACTCACGTTCCCATCGTTAGAAATTTTTGATAAACTTCTCTAAAGAATTCCTTACAGCTTGAGCTTCGTAACGATCTTCCCGTTAGTCTCGGCATTGGTAAACGCTAGTTAAAGCGTTTCGAAGTGACGATAAATTATGTCGCCGCGTGTGTAATTACGGCCTCGTAACGTCGCGATTCCCCGTCGAACGCGTAATTTTGAATTCTTCGTCAGGAAATCGCGTGCGCAACGTCTCGTTCCTGTACGGCCGACGAGCGCGAACCTCTCTTACGTCGTTAGAAGAACAAGTCGCGCAGTAACGACTTTCAATCGAAGCCTCCCGTCGAGGCCGCGATTTTTTTTTCCATTCATAACAGCCGCGGGAACAGAGTCGGTCAGTCCGGCTCTGGGCAGGTCCTCCGAGAATTAGAATTGCAAGGACGCGGCCCTGTGCACTTTTCCATCCGGCGGCGCGCTCGCGCGTTATTTTCTTTTTCTAAATCGCACAGTAACACGCTTTAATTGGTATCCAGGCAAGGTCTGCGGGAAACTTTTTCATTCATGCAGTTCTTCACCGTCGACCGCACGCACTTCAAACCGAACATTCTTTCTGTTCCCTTTTTTTTACTTTCAAACATTTTCAAACATTTTTTTACGGCGACGCGATATACGTATAGAATTCTCTGATTCGTTGTCAGTTTCTTGCAAGAAGGCAGAGCNCCGTCGACCGCACGCACTTCAAACCGAACATTCTTTCTGTTCCCTTTTTGTTTACTTTCAAAGATTTTCAAACATTTTTTTACGGCGACGCGGTATACGTATAGAATTCTCCGAACGTAGTCAGTTTCTTGCAAGAAGGCAGAGCGAAGCTTCGAGAACGAAAAGTCAAACTTGACTCGAGTAGCACGTGAAATTTCTCGCTCACGCTTTTCACCGTCGCCGCTCCGTTGGCCCATTTGACTTTCTCCGCATATCATAAATTCTATGAGCTCGGACGCTTCCGAGCGAACACGTGTATACTCATGTGTATATTATACTCAAATTGGGTAACCGCGGATCGACGGTGGCTGACGAAATTTTAGGAATCTTCCGATCATGCACCTATACGTCCAGTTTTCTTTCGGAGACGCGAGCGAGGCCGGGCGGCGGTCCACGTTTCACCGGTGAATTACGTCCTCCGGTACATAATGAGACGTTTTACGCGTTCACGCCTGTGCTCAGTTAACGACAATAGCAAACGACCGCGACGGTGGCTCTGACTCACTGGTACGGAACTCGAGAGCGCGCCGGATCTAGATCCAAGATCGAATCCGCTATTCGCGTGCTCGTTCGATCATTATCGATACGTGTCCGCGTTATATCGCAGCGAGGGATGAAAAATGATCCGACCTTGATCACGTTGCTCGCCAGGCATTCCCGGCGAACTGTTTCATATTGCATCTCGCGCGATTTTTTTCACTCACCCGCACTCGCTGCGAACGCGAGAGAGCCCGTAATATACGAGCGCACGCGAGTCGGAATAATCAATTTGAATTTGTTGCCAATTCCGATCGGCGCACTTAATTAACGATAACTAATGGGCCGATTAGATCGGGCGAGCGCACGCAGCGGCGGCGGCGGCAACTCATGTATGTNTTGCCAATTCCGATCGGCGCACTTAATTAACGATAACTAATGGGCCGATTAGATCGGGCGCGCGCGCACGCAGCGGCGGCGGCGGCGACTCGTGTGTGCCGGTTCGCGAAAAGATTTCTAATTAGCTTAAGTCATCCTTAACGAGAGCGGCAGGTATCGAGCGCTGCGGAGGAGAGATCGGGTAATCGTATCGCGTTGCAAAATCGTGCGACCTCGGCTCCCGCATGATAATTATGAATATCTTATAAATATGAGAACGGAGTGATTGTAAAGTCCGATGGTTACCGAGAGAGGCGCGGTGAGGCCCTGAACGTTGTGCTCTAAACTCCGTTATTCACCTTTGGAGGCTCGCCACACGCGCGACAGTGCCACTAACCACTCATCGGAGACTCGACGCGACGGTCAATCGCAAAACGCGAAGCGTTACGCGGCTATATGTATGTGCCGCGTACGTGCACACGCGCACACAGCCGCCGTGACGTTCCCGTCGATCCACTATGATAATCGTCCTATTTAAATGACCTGTTTTCCCCGGAGACCGACAGCGATCTCTCTCGATCGAATTTAAAAAAAAAAAAAGAAGAAAAATCGTATCATAATGCACGCTCATTGCGTAACGCACATACCCGCTCTGTCATTTTTCTCTCTTTTTTTTTCAGTCGGATTCCGATACAACGTGAATTTTCATCTCGCTTGCTATCAATCGTTGCATATCAAAGTAATTTCTTTTAGCGGAAATTTCTTGCAAACGGATACGACCCGCCGATAATTGCTAGGTACAATTGATCGATTGGTCTGACGTTTGCATAGTCGGGTGACAGTCGTTCAAGAACTCATCTCGTTGTTTAACCGGTAGCTGCAGTTCTGTATCGCATAATATGTGTTACGTCGCGGGATCCGTATAAAGTAGCGAATAATGTTGGAGCAGCCGTGATTTTAATGGTTAAATAATGATCGACCTTGATGGCATGCATTTGTCACGCGTCATCAAGCCGCTTTACCAGCAATAAGGATCGATCATATGGGAATATTCCTGATAAACGCGAGACCCGCTTTCGCCACGCTTGAAATGCCGTATCAACTTCTTGAATTGCATTATATCAGCGCGCACACGTTTTTCCAATAAGCTAATTGATCTATCGTTGGAATTGTAGAAGATTATCTGGCGTTCGAATCAGGACTTGACGTATACATGTTTAATGACCACGATTTTTACGTATTATTTCCGATAAATTAATTAAATTTTTCATGTAAATTTTCGCACTGAATTATTAATGCGAACGGCAGAGACATTGATTATTCCACAATTTTCCACCGTTTATTTTTCACGCAGTAGTAGTTTTGACAGTAGCAGCGTTTAATTACTTCTTTGCATGATTTGTAATACAAAACGAAGGAATTGTAACGCAGGTGCATAAACATAGCTGTGCACGTGACTCACATATCGATCACAATAATTAACCAGGTGACATGATTGAGCCTCGAACGTTAAAGGACGGAATTGGTCAATGCCGAGCGTTTTTCTTCTCGCTAGGACAATTTTTTTTTGTTGCAAATCGGTTCGCCGTCAGTTCTGAGTGATGCAACTGCCCGATAGAGTCATCGGTCATCTATCTGTTTCATCGTCGGAGTACTTGGCCCACTTCGGAGCAGCGACACGTTGTTAAGGGATTACTACACGTTTTCTCTAAACCGTGCCAGCGGCTTTGCTAGCATCGGAAAATGGAACTGGGTCCCGCCTTGCGTGCGCCATTCATGAAAAGCGGTCGTTCAGAATTTGAATGACGCTTCTGTTGCATCGACGCAACGTCTGCGGATTCCTAAAGAGATTCTTCATCATTTAATTGTCCAAGTCTCCCATCCGTCTCGCGGACTATTTTTAGCCGCAATTCATTCCCATTTTCTTTGTTGTCTCTCTTGCTGGCCGTATCGTGGGAATTCGCGTGTATTGCGGTCTCCTTTGAACAAGTGAGAACGCTTTGTGCGCCGTTCCTCAGGATGCGCCAATTTCCGATCCTTCAACGGCAGCCGGACGGAACGTTAATTTCCGTATCTGAAAATCTTTATCAGGGTTCGTTACCTGTTCTTTGCTCATCTGACCTTAGAGAGTTGAGTCAACTTTGACTTGCCACCAAAGAGAGATTTCACACGGCGATGGATTCGGGATATCTGATCATTTTTAATTCTATTCGCAATCGGTCTGAAAGATCGCCACGTGTGGTCTTTGTAACGATTCCTAATGGAATGCTAATTAATGAATAAATTTTATTCGTTTGTTTAGAATGGCTACCCGTCGAGGAGGCGGTCTCTTGTGGATGATGCTCGCTTCGAATCGTTGGTCGTGAAGCAAACCAAACAGAGCGTTCTGGAAGAAGCACGTCAACGAGCGAATGGTAAGTATAATAATTCATCATTCTATTCAGTGTTTTTACTGCCTGCATTTTTTACTTCATGTTCCTATTGCACGTATAGATATTTTCGAAAAATCTGTGATATTCTGAAATAAAAATTGTCAATTTCTTTCTTGTTTTTTAATTCATTATTATTTCGTAGTATCGATGTTGCATGATTATTTTGTTTTCGCTTAGATGATCAGTCGAGTGATGAAGAACAGGTGGAATCGTTGGCCTGCGCAGCCAAGGACGGAGGTTTGTACTCCTTTTAATCATGTTATTACTTTTTTATTTTGTTCATGCATGAGCACGTAATTGTTTAATTTACAGAAGCCAAAGCTGAAGTTTCGTCGGATAGCGATATTGGCAAAGCAGATGAGGATTATGATGATGGTAAGTTCGATCACTATATCCGAAAATTTACCTTAATGTGCTTTTAATAGAGTAGATATTTCTTGAAGAAAACCTTCTTCCTCTTTGACTGAATTATATACATATCAATATTTATATATTTTCTTCTTTTATTTTTTATAAATTCGCAATACAATATAAAATCATTTTAATAATTACGAATAGAAAATTACATTACGATTTATGTGCAATAAATTGAAACAAAAATTGTCAAAGATGATTAAGATAGTAAATGGAGAACGAAGGATAGCTTATTGCGGACGGTATTTACTGGAGCGAAGAGAGTTTCCCCGACACTCGGCTAAATTACGCGGGGCGACCTTTCTATACCTTTCGCCAGCTCTTTACTCCCTTCGTCATTTTCCCGAATCCGCTTTGTGCATTTAGAATCGTATTAGCCGGGGACCACTTTCCACCGTTTCTGAAACGCCTTCGTGCGTCCACGATAAATGTATAACACCGTTATTCCTTTTTTATCGTCTCCGCTCGCTCCGCAGCCGGCCACGTTCGTGGCCGACAATAAGAGCTACTTTATTCTGTCCCTATTTTCTCCATCGGCTGAGAACCGACGTCCATATAAAAGTGAAAAGTACCCGCCGCCAGACATCTCGCGGAAATGGACTTTGAATTGCCCGATTATTACCCCGAGCAGAGTTCGCTTAACGGGGAATTTGAGGAAAGAGTTCGATAATCTTGGAAGTAAAACCATTACCACAATGCGATTCTCAGATAATTTTCAGAATTCATTCAATGGACGTGTCCCGCGATTTTTTACAGACGCCGGGTTGACCGAAGAGGAAGTGGTGCTGGCGAAGACGATCGCCGAGAGTCCTGAGAGCGAGTACACCGTGCAAAAAGCGGCGCTGGTCCTGCGCCTGCGAGAGGGAATCGGTTCCCTGGCGAGGATCTTGAAGACGATCGAGAACTTCAAGGGAACGGTGACCCACGTCGAGTCCCGAGCCTCGAAGAAGGAAGGGGTCAAGTTCGACGTGCTGGTCAAGGTCGACATGACCAGACAGAGCCTGCTTCAACTGATCAGGAACCTCCGTCAGAGCGTAGCGCTGGACGGCGTCTCTCTGCTCGCGGACAACTCCGTCAGCATCAAGGATCCTTGGTTCCCTAGACACGCGTCCGACCTGGACAACTGCAACCACTTGATGACCAAATACGAGCCCGACCTCGACATGAACCACCCAGGATTCGCCGACAAGGAGTACCGCGCTCGCAGGAAGGTGATCGCGGAAATCGCGTTCGCGTACAAATACGGCGACCCGATACCCAACATCCCTTACACCGAAACGGAGAACGAGACCTGGTCCCGCGTGTTCAACACGCTCATCGATCTGGTCCCGAAGCACGCCTGCATAGAGTATCAGAGAGTGTTCAAGAGGATGCAGGAGGAGAAGATCTTCGAGCCGCACCGCATACCGCAGCTTCAGGAAGTCAGCGCATTCTTGAAGAAGAACACCGGGTTCAGTTTGAGACCTGCGGCTGGCCTGCTCACCGCTAGGGACTTCTTGTCCAGCCTCGCCTTCAGGGTGTTCCAGAGCACCCAATACGTCCGTCATATCAACAGCCCGTATCATACTCCTGAACCGTTAGTATACAATTATTCTCTTCTCAATTTATAGTTAATTAATCGTGTTAATATCCTTCTTCTCGTGTTTTTGAACGATTTTTTAGTTTATATCCGGAAGATCGTTTTACGCGAAGGTACACGGCTAATCGATACCGGGTTATGATGAGGGCGACCTCCTGTTACATAGAGAACGATATTAATGGAATTACCGTGGCTCTCTAAGCTCCTAATGGAGCTCTAATTGGCTTTTAACGACACGATGGCGTTGATAACGCAGTTTCACAGTTGCGAACTCATTTCACCCCCGAAACAGCTTCCGCGTTCGATACTGAGACACCGAAAGTATTATAATTGCGATCTAAACTGGCCCATCGTTGTCTTCTAATATTAAGGAACTTTCAATCAATCCAAGCTAGATATTCTTTCAAACGTTTTTTTACATCGTTTTTATTTTTATGTATGAAGAATTATAATAGNTCGTTCCTCGGGACACCGTCGAGGATTTCCGATATCGATCCCTTCCGCCCTGTTTCGCGCGGTTAATCGCGGCTCAACTCTCTTCGCGGCATTGTCTTCGAAAAGGCAACTTGCGAGCCGATAGTAGGAACGAAAGTATCGTGCTGGGTTCACGTGCACCGCGCGTACTTTTTCCCTTTCGTTCGGAACGGCAACCGAGAGACCGCGACATGCTCGAGGACCGCCGCGCGAGCTGATAGAAAGTGCATCGAGGAATGCTGACGGAACGGTACATCGGTCTGTTCTAGGCGAGTGATAAGTAAGTATGGAATTGTCCTCTTATCAGACACTTCATTAAAATTTCAACAAACGAACACTTTTATTTTAAGTAGGTTCATCCAGTTAAGGAATTAACAGATAGATCTCAAAAAAAAAAAAATTTAGTAGTCTATATTAGTATACCAANATCGTTGTCTTCTAATATTAAGGAACTTTCAATCAATCCAAGCTAGATATTCTTTCAAACGTTTTTTTACATCGTTTTTATTTTTATGTATGAAGAATTATAATAGCTTTATATCTACGTGCAGATAGACGTTCCGACGCGAATTTTCAGATAATGAAATCAGGTGCTATTATTAGTTCCGAGATGAAAGCTCAGCTCCCTCCGTATTCACTTTCCAGAAAATTTTCACTCTACTTTTAGCTTATTCCATTACTTACTGACATTTGCTTAAATTGCCCGCCCTTTCAATATCGCAGAATATAGAAAAGCAATAAGTAGTCTAATTAACGAGACGTCTTCAATTGGTGTTCGTTCCATTTACAGAGATTGCATCCACGAGCTCTTGGGACACATGCCGCTGCTGGCCGATCCGAGCTTCGCGCAATTCTCCCAAGAGATCGGGCTGGCTTCTCTCGGCGCCTCGGACGAGGAAATTGAGAAATTATCCACCATTTACTGGTTCACCATCGAGTTCGGCTTATGCAAGGAGGGCCCGGAAGTGAAAGCTTATGGCGCGGGACTTCTGTCCGCTTACGGCGAGCTCCTTCACTCGGTCAGCGATAAATGCGAGCACCGACCCTTCGATCCGGCCACCACCGCTCTTCAGAAGTATCAGGATCAAGAATACCAACCGATTTACTATGTAGCGGAGAGCTTCGAGGACGCCAAAGAGAAATTCCGTCGTTGGGTAAGCGTCCATACCGGAAATTCCAATGCCTGGAATGTGCCATCATTTATCATCTCCCATTGTTTCTAAATTTCTATTTTTACTCAACTTCAAGATAATTCTTCAGTTATGCAAAAGTACTTCTCTGTGCATTTTTTTAATTTATGTAATTTGTGTATTTATAATTATTTTAATAGTTATATTCATAATTTTTTAGTAATGATTCACATGCTCATTCCTGCAATTGATAGTTATCAAGGATGCTTTTATCTGACGTTTAATTTCTATTTCAGGTGGCTACCATGAGCAGACCCTTCGAAGTTAGATACAACCCGCACACTCAACGCGTGGAGGTGCTCGACAGCGTTGACAGGTTGGAAAGCCTGGTCTCGCAGTTGAACACGGAGATGACCCATCTAACGAACGCCATCAACAAGATCAAGGGTTCCTTCGCGTAAATCAACAACAACGCAGCACGACTACTCTCGCAAAAAAAAGTCACCGAGCTCTCTCAAACCCCTCGCGTGTTCCGTAGAAAATTCTCGTGTTAAATTCAGTCCGCGCCAACTGCAGACCCCGTGCACTTCAGTTATCCTAAACGTGCACATAATTATTGTAAATTTCGTTGAAAAATCGAGGCCCCGACTCGGTGATCTATACGTGACCGTCATCCGCATCATTGTTCGCATTAAGTCTCACTCTGTGTATAAAGTCGCCCATCCGCGTAGCCAAACGCGCGAGCGCGTATTCCGATTCGGTGTTCAAGATTAGATTGCTCGTTATTGTTCAGGATACGAGCGACGCCGACGTTGTTTACCGCGCCTCACGTGTTATTTATTGAATTCGCGTTCTCTTGCAAGGAAGAAAGTATTATTGGAGGATCTCCGTGTCCGGACGGGCCAACGGGCTCGCTTCCGGGACGCTCTAAACGTTTCGCGCGTGTATATTTCGTTACGTCATACTGCATTGTATTTTATTCTATTGTATTAATTATTATTATTATTATTATTGTCATTATTATTATTATTACGTTGAACATGGAGTAATCGCGCAGTCGCGTTCCAATTTTTGCTTCATCCAGCCGCGGTAAAACGTAATTAACGTTGCGCTGTCCTCGCCTATTAGCTGTGTGGCGGGACGGCTAGTATTATAAAGCAATGTAGGTTCTCTTTACATTAGACAATTATTAACGAACGGAGGGCTCTCGAGAAACGCGTCCGTCCTCCCACGCGACAGACAATAATCGAAGGTAAACGATCATTTACGATGCACTCATGCTAATCGACAATCGTACAAGGCGGAGAATTACTTTTATTTTTATATACGTGTATACGGCTCAGTTTTCAAATAGCATATATATACGATCGTTTCGGTAAGGACGAAGAATGGAGGACGATACTGACGTTTCTTGGGACGCTCGTTGACCATTCGCGGGCAATAACTTCGGTTACGAAGTCAGTGTTGTATTTAGAGACGCACCAAGTCTAGCGGGTAGTGAGAATTCTCGCTTGTACGCACCCTGCACTACTTTTTCTCGCCTCCCGACCGCTAACTCGTACCAAATACGATTTTCCGCGTTCACGTCGACGCGCGCCTACATCGCGCTTCCGTTCACCCGTAGAAGACCGACGCGTTCGCTAGATTTTCTTTGTATTATATTGTAAAGTATTCAGAGCATAAATAAAAGTCTAAGATATGAATCTTAAACAATTCATCTTTATTACTCCCATCCTTATAAAATTTACATTCTACGAAAATATCATAAGAACTTATAAGTTAAAAAATATTGAATAAAGCGATGATTTAATTCTAATAAAAATAAAATATTGCAACGCGATTTAGAATTAGAGTTAATGGATTGCAAGGGAAACTGGTAGCTTTAAAATTCACTCGTTTATCCACGTGAATCGAAGTGAAATTCGCTCGCCTGCGGGGCGAACGTCGGAGCGAAGGTACCCGTTGCCAGCTTCCGTTTCCGCAACGTCCGCTGAAAACATCATGGCGATTATCATGTAAGCCCGAAACCGAATCCCAGCCAACGGACGGCGAACGGGCACTCGTGTCCCATTTGGAGATCATGAAATTCTTGACGGCGCTCGCCGCGCTTGTGATACAATGCGCCGCAACGAAAACGTGGAACAGTGACAGTAAGTGAAAGCGCGCGTCGCGTCGAGTATTTACGTCGGTGCCCCGGAGTCACTTCCTCGTTCGCTCGTCAGGCTACTCGGAGGATACGTTCTTCGTGTTCAGCTGGCTCGGCTACCTGAAGCGATTCTCTATAATAGCGTTGATGCTGTCCGGCGTCATACTTTACTACGTCCCAGAATCGCGGCCACGTGAGTAAGAAATGGGAGGCCGGCTCGAGAGTGAAATGCGAGAAATTTGTTTTTACCGCCTGCACGCGGAATTTGAAAGTAAAACTAGTTTCGTTTGTACATGGTATTCCCTCAGATTTAACGTAATCGTTAGAGGAAGAATCGATCTTCTGTTACAAGAGTATGCGACGTGACATACACGTAGAAATCAAGGTTTTTCTGAACCTTGCATATAAACATAATTAGTATACATGTTAACATTAAACATTATTCTATTATAATAACAAATGTTAATTTTTGTTCTAATTTCAATGCAAAAATTGTCATTTGAAATTGGATTCATGTATTTTTAAATAAATTGATACTAGTTTTAATATGAATTTAATATACGCAGTTTACATGTTAATAAAATATATATTTAGACGCGCGCAGAATTTGTTACACATTGATCGATGTCACGGCGAACGGATTGAAGTCGGCACTGAGCACGCGCGAGAGTGAGTTCCTCTACGAGAAAATTAAATCCAAGTACCAGCGTGCCCGATATGAACAAGCGTTAGCGATACAGAAGCACGTTCTGCAAGAAGTCCCAACTGACGATGAGAATCTTGGGATAGTTCAAAAGAATCCAATTAAGAAGTCGAAGATCTTCGTCAGCGGCGATGATGCACAGAGGTCAGTGCAAAAATATAATATACATATATTAATATAGAAATAGTTAGTATTATTTTATGTCTTATGCGGAAGAGAGAGAATATTTTTAATGTATTTATATGTATATTAATTTATTACATTTATTTTTGAATATTTTCTTATTAATAATTTTTTTCATACATATGTACAATTTGCAGTAGTAAGGAGAAGAAAAGGAGTAATAAGGCAATAAGGGAGCACCGACAATCCCGTCATCGTTTTCGTAACAGTGGCATTAAAGATGTCCAAGTCGAACCTTGTATGGAGATTTCCAAGCCAGTCTACCTTTACACGGATAAATCGAATGAGTATCCAAAGTATATGAAAAAGAATTCGCATAAACATGTNAATATACATATATTAATATAGAAATAGTTAGTATTATTTTATGTCTTATGCGGAAGAGAGAGAATATTTTTAATGTATTTATATGTATATTAATTTATTACATTTATTTTTGAATATTTTCTTATTAATAATTTTTTTCATACATATGTACAATTTGCAGTAGTAAGGAGAAGAAAAGGAGTAATAAGGCAATAAGGGAGCACCGACAATCCCGTCATCGTTTTCGTAACAGTGGCATTAAAGATGTCCAAGTCGAACCTTGTATGGAGATTTCCAAGCCAGTCTACCTTTACACGGATAAATCGAATGAGTATCCAAAGTATATGAAAAAGAATTCGCATAAACATGTGGTCAGCAAGAAAGGAAGCAGTGGGTCGGCTGTCGAAAATTACGCGCTTTTAATCAGGTACGAATATAACAAATTTACTAGTATTTATTACTAAATTCGTTTTTTTTTTTATATATTACAGTGGCAGTCCACAACAACTAGCGATGATCGATCAGAAATATGACAAGGAGGATGTGGTGATTGTACAAGATCCTTACTTAAAGATAGAATACAAGGAATGTGGTACCGCTACTGACAAAATTTCGTCGAAAGCTTCAAGCTCAGAACAAGAAGGACCGACTAGAGACCATGACTACAATATGACAGATTCAGTAATTATAGTAATCTTGTTCTATCTTATATATTTGTTTATAATTTACATACTTACATCTATGTTTTACCAAACTTCCAATTATTTAAATATTGGAAATGTCTAAACTTTAAACCTAACTGAATTCCAATTGTACATAATTAATAAGTATTAAAAGTATTTTTTAGAAAACTAAGAAGTGCCATTAATATACTACCACTTTTCTGTGAATTTTCGTTGTTAATGCAGGGAATGGAAACGTACATCAAAGAAATTGAACTGAATTCGATACCGGATACTGACATCGCGAAATACTCTATTGCCAATTCGCTGCGCGAAGGAAGTCAATTTTGCGGCGGTGTATGTTGCGGGAACGACGGATGTTTCGTACAGGGATATAGTAATAAGGATCTAAATACCAAGGCTCAAGCGACGATAGCCCCGCTCGATGTTAAGAATGTACTAAAGTAAATGACGTGCAATGTAAATTGCACATTTTTATACGAACATCGTAATTGCATAAAACAACGTTTAAGATCGTCCCGCAGCATGGTGAATCCCAAGGCGTACAAAAAAATCGAAGAGACCAACGAGAACGTGTATGTGGTTGATTACAATCATTACAGTCCCGAGGGCGACAGGGTTATAAAACCGATTAATGTGAGCAATAGCCGTAAAGTGGAGTTCCAAAAGAACGTGAATGAACGCGATAAAATTCGTACACAGGTAACCGGATATTATAAACTTATAAATAAATTCCGAAAGTGAAAAGAATCTATAAATATTGTATTCTAACTAGAAACACGAAGAAAGTGTTAAAATGCGTAGAAAGAAATTCCAAAATAATGACACGGCAGGGAATTTCTGTTGCACTAATTATCATAATGATCGAGATTCGGAAGCAGATAATCTCGATGCCAAACCACAAAGGGATAATCTACTGTTTCGAAGATCTTCGGACGATTCGATTTTCGATTACGATTTTTATAGCGAACCTATTTTAAAAAGTACGTCCAGTCCTGTTATTTGAGTAAGCAATGTTTTATTCAAATGAAAATTGATACGTTTTTATTGGATATTCTGTAATATTGAATTCGAGATTAAATAATGCAAAACAGTTCCTATTGGAGTATTAGAATTTATTTCGACGAAACAGTCAATGCATATTTTTTTGGATTTATAAAATACGTCCAGTCCTGCTATTTAAATAAGCAATTTTTGTATTCAAATAGAAATTGATATACTTTTATTCCATATTCTGCAATATTGAATTCGAGATTAAATAATGCAAAACAGTTCCTATTTGAGTATTAGAATTTATTTCGTTGAAACAATCAATGCATATTTTATTTATGTTCCACGGATTTAAAAAATTGTTTTAACAATTCAGATCGATTAAAGCCAGCCCTGGTACGAGCAGTGAACTGGATTTTCGGTGGCTGCCCGGAAGCGTCGCGAAGAGCTGAACAGAATCGCGACGTCGGGAAGGAAGAGAGCCGAGAGTTCCCCGGCGAGTGGCTCCTCTAGCCGTCGACGTGAAACTCGTGATCGCATCCTGAAGCTCCGCCGGGAAAATCAGAACTCTATTCCACCGAACGTTCGCGATCGCATCATCGAATTTTGTTTAATTTACACGAACTTGAGAAATAGCCCACTCCAACCGCGAGCAGCAATAAAATTTGATGTACAACCGCGCGGCCTCGTTTGCTTACTTTTCTTGAAGGAACTCGAACATTCCGTATAAGCTCGGAATAACAACCGATCTATCCGTTCGATTCCGCGAACTGGTCAATTTACAAACAGACTTCCTTTCGACTCGCGTGTGCTCAGTTGGGAGCGTGCGAGCCTCGCGGTTTCCGCAAAACGTTGATTTTACGATCGTGACCGTGGCACATTCGCGGCAGTCAATATTTGCCCCAATTCCGCGGAATCCAGGAGAGCTTTATACAACACGCCACGGCCGTCGTTAACGGGAGCGTGCAGGAAACGTGGTGTACGAGTTTTCGAGACGCGGCCTTCCCTCCGACGCGCGCTCCGCAACCGGAAGTGGATATCGCGCGTACGTGGCTTAAGAGCAATAAAGGAGGCCCGACTCGGTGAGCCGCTAAAAGAGAATGGGGAGAGACAGTCGCGCGGAGACCAAGAACCGCGTCGGATCGGGCTACGTGAAATTGTCAAAAATCACGTGACAAGCGTGCAACGAGGCGGACGCGACACGCGCACCGATTCAAAACCGGGTTTCGACCCGTTTCACCTTTTTCATCGTTCCTCGGGACACCGTCGAGGATTTCCGATATCGATCCCTTCCGCCCTGTTTCGCGCGGTTAATCGCGGCTCAACTCTCTTCGCGGCATTGTCTTCGAAAAGGCAACTTGCGAGCCGATAGTAGGAACGAAAGTATCGTGCTGGGTTCACGTGCACCGCGCGTACTTTTTCCCTTTCGTTCGGAACGGCAACCGAGAGACCGCGACATGCTCGAGGACCGCCGCGCGAGCTGATAGAAAGTGCATCGAGGAATGCTGACGGAACGGTACATCGGTCTGTTCTAGGCGAGTGATAAGTAAGTATGGAATTGGCCTCTTATCAGACACTTCATTAAAATTTCAACAAACGAACTCTTTTATTTTAAGTAGGTTCATCCAGTTAAGGAATTAACAGATAGATCTCAAATAAAAAAAAATTAGTAGTCTATATTAGTATACCAGAATACCTCAAAATAATTTTTAAGTCATTTGGATACCTTAATGATGAGATATTAATATAAATATTTTTTACAATTTTACACGTAGTCATATGGAAAAGAGTGATTTCCCAGACTTCTATCGCTAATTTATTAGGTACTGACAGACAGTTTTTAATGAAATTTATGTCATATTAAAGAGAAACATTTAACGAATATTTTAATTGCAAATTTAGGTAAATTGGGTGACTATGAATCGAGAAATATATAAACACAACAAACGAAATCTGCATCTTTCAGCAGTAGATAACCTCCGTTATTAATATGTACGCTAGTCAAGCAGACTCCCCTTTTCTATAACTTGCATTTGACTTGCTGTGTACCAGATGAACCTCCTTAATCACTTTTCTTTAATCGTCTTCCTTTCGTCTACTTCTTATATCAAAATGTTTTTTTTTTATATATTTTATAAACATGATTTGCGAAGCTTTATAAATTAATGTTGGGAATCAGGAAATCGAGTCGGGAAACTGGGACGTCGGGAGGTGCAACGTTCGCGACCAAAACACGGTCATGCCCAATCTAGCAGGCCGGGTTCACCCGTATAACGTGACTTTACATGCCGCGATGGTACATTGTTAGACGCGGGGCGTACATTCCTCGGATTCCACGGGACATGTGCAAACTGTTCTATTAATGTACCCATCGCGTATTCCCATCTCCTTCCCGTCGATGCCCGCACACGCACCTCGATTCCCGCTCGTTCTCCGCTCCGTTTCCGCCGCCTCTGCCCCGCTTCGTCTTCTTTCACTCGCGACGCGGCGCCGACGGAACAGAAGAGTGTGCGGTGTATTTAAACTTTCGTTCGAAAGGGAGCACGGAGTTAGCGCGCGCGCGCGCGCACGCCGGTCCCGTTTTGATCTGGTTCAGGAAGACACGAGACACCCGGTAAATGGAACCGCGTGTTCGATATATATTCAAAGGACCGTTCATCTCTAAATGGTTTCTCTCGTCTTTATAGTTCTCATTGAACGCGCGCGCGCGCGCGTACTATGAGTTACTGACGGCGCGAACGATCGGCAATTTCGTTTTCGGTTATTCACGGTTTGAAATTTGTTATTGTTCACGTCGGCCAACGTTGTTTAACTGACTGTTCACGAATGTACAATTTTCGGCGGTGTTTTCGTTGGCAGACAATCAGCGGACACCGGCGGCTCGCGCTGACTTACCTGCGTTGGCGTGTACGGCCGTGTTATACGAAATTTGCGGGCGTTATCGACGCTCGTGGAAACCGGCCAAGGAAAGATGTAATCGCGACAAAATTTTGCGTTCCATCGTTTCGGGCACGCACGCGAATATCCCTCGCCCTCCGCGTTCCACTGACTCGCCGACCGACGCCTCTGTTTCGCGGCCACGCTAATCGGTAACACGGTTCTGTTACGCTTTCTGCAGCGACAAATGCGCGGACTATGACGTCAAATGCGATTAGGGGTATTCGGAGGAAAAAGAGTTCCCTGTGCGAGGTAAAGGTCGCTGTGATTGGAGCACCGGCTGTCGGAAAAAGCGGTATGTAAAACGCACTTGTGCTCTTTTCATTTTGCCTGCTATATATTATAATAGAGCTTCCTTTCCCTTTTCACCAAATCCTTTATTTAATTTATGCACAAGTGTTGGGTTGCACTAAACAAGAACGTTCGTCTAAAATTGTTTTATCACGTTGTAAAATACCGAAAAGTGTTAACTAAAGCATGAGGATTTATGTGGGATATTAATCTAGACGAGCGTCTGTTGTCGAAGAGGAACATTTACTTTCTATGTTTTATAAGTGAATCATTTTTAGTAGCAACCATCAAAACTGACAAGACTGACCAATAAAAATGCCCCAAGTGCAAGTGCACGCGTTGCAATACGGGCATACGATGAACGCGGTTAAGTAGAACCCTGAGAGAAGCCAAACGCGCGTATTTTTAGTAATGACACGTGTACGGCACAGAGGTGAATAAATAATTGGTCGAACCCCGGTTAAGGTGCGTTTCGAACTGACCGCGGATCACCCGCATTATTTATAAAATCGGTTTCCGAATCCTCGGACGCGTTCGAACCGCCCAAGCGCCGATTTTCCGCGAACGATGAGAAGGCGATCGTCGATTCTGTCCCGAAACAACGGCCGTACAGGTCTCCCGTTTCATAGATCGTATTTTTAACTCGCCAAGTAATTGCCCGTTTCGTTGAAAGGGGGGAGATAAAAGACGGCACGGAGTAACCGAATTGATCCCNTAATTGGTCGAACCCCGGTTAAGGTGCGTTTCGAACTGACCGCGGATCACTCGCATTATTTATAAAATCGGTTTCCGAATCCTCGGACGCGTTCGAACCGCCCACGCGCCGATTTTCCGCGAACGATGAGAAGGCGATCGTCGATTCTGTCCCGAAACAACGGCCGTACAGGTCTCCCGTTTCATAGATCGTATTTTTAACTCGCCAAGTAATTGCCCGTTTCGTTGAAAGGGGGGAGATAAAAGACGGCACGGAGTAACCGAATTGATCCCCGCGGGAAATTGGCACGAAAACCGGCGAACTTTTAATGAACCACGCGAGGGAAACCGTCCAAATGATTCGTGCACAAATATACGGATCGCTGATAAATTCGTTCTCCGCGAAGCGCCCAGGTGGTTTTGTCAATCACGAACAAGACACTATTCACTGCTACGCGGTCCCGTCCGCGTCAATTTAATTCACGTCGTAATCTAGGTTTACGATAAAACTATAACGCGTCGATTTTTGAAACGCGGCTCCTTTTAGATTCTATTAACAATCGCCGTTTAATTGGCCCTGATTCGCTTGAAAGGAACTTGTTTACGGTACTTATAAAGCAGGTCGCTTTTCATCGGATTTAAGATGAAATACACCATGGTGACGTTTAAAGCACGTGCAAGGTTTTGTGGCGCCGCGTGGCATTGCAGGTTCGAGTTCGAGGTAAAAATAGTGTGGTACACCTCGAAGCGGGTCACTAGGCTGTAGCTCTCGTTTCTCCCGATCGGATCGCGATACGTCGGAACCGCGTATATTGTATCGAGCGGGATCGCGTACGTTTCCACAATATCAGGTGGAAATTGATTTCGGCCGATCGAAAAGCCAGGAAAACCCAAAGACGGGTGGCCGGGGAGGGGTTCGAACTCGGTCACCTAAATTTCCCTTGAATCGGGATCGATAACTCACACGTTTGCGTAACGTAACTCGTGCCTCTCTTATAAATTTTAACCTGATCGTGTATCTTAAGTAGAGCCGTCCGAATGTTTGGAACAACGTGTAAAAATAGTACGCACGGCTCTAGGAAAACATAAGCTCACAACTTTCTAATCCGCATGGATATTGTATCGACGAATTCACAAATTACGTGCCACGCTTTCGCATGTCTGTCATGATAGATGACTATGTTAAACAATTATATCAATGCTGATGAAAACAGAACGGAGAACCGAGTGCACTCGTTAAACCAGCGGTTTTAAACTCGTCACCTGATACCAGATATTTCGTAACTATATTTTTTTAGATACATTGCTTCATTTCGCTACGTAAGCTGTTTCACTCCTGTGAAATTGATATCTCCGGGAGAAATGTTAGCCGAGCTGCGATTATCATTTTCATTCAAAATTAGAAAGCGGCCCTTACAGCGATCGGGGCTTGAAACCGCTACGTTAAACGAATAAACGTACTGGGCAATGGGATGATTCACGATCGCTTCTATTAGCTGAAACAACAACGTTTCGAAAACGTGTATTATTCTTAAATTCCAGCGCTGACAGTGAGATTTCTGACCAGGAGATACATCGGGGAATATGATCACCAGGCAGGTATGGAGCATCTCGATTTACAATTCGCGGTTCTGTCTCCGCGGCGATATTTCGTGTCTCGATGCGGTGTAAATTACGATGCGAATAGAGTTGACAATCGGCTGACGCGTTCTCCCTTTCTTTTTCTCGGTTTTTTGAAAAACTGCCAGCAACCGATCCGCGGCACCTCGGGGACCGAGCGTGTACGTACGTATGCCCTCCGTATACGCATACCTCGGCCCGCGTCTGGGCTAAATTTATCGAAGACGAATTTGACACTAGACAGGACTGCTACTAATGCGAGGTTGATACTCGAACAAAACTCCTCGTTTTGTACAAATACAGAGGCGTTCGAGGAAGGAACAGCCGGCTCTTCGCGTGAGCACGTGCTCCGACTTCAGTCTAAAACTATACCAGACGGAAAAGATCTCACTAAACTCCGCCGCGATGCTAGCCTGAATTACCTGATCATTCTGTTAACAATTATATAATTATATTTCATTATTATTTTCTACCGCATCGAGAAACGTATCACAAGTTATCGCTCGCATTTGAAAATACCGACGCCCCTTTTTTTTTCAGAGAACAGATACAAGCACGAAGTGTTGGTCGATAGTGAACCCATCCTTTTCGAAATTTTGGACACCTGTCCGAAGGTAATACTTTTATCGATGATTCGCGGAATTTATATCGAACACGGCGGTTCCATTAACGATAAAACGTAATGCAAAAACGTTTTTTTTTTTTTTTTCACGTGCGTGCTCCACTCCGATGTTACAGAGCGAAGATGAATTGCCCTCCGCGGAAACCGTACAATGGGCGGATGGATTACTTTTGGTCTATTCGATAACCGACAGGGGTTCTTTCAATTTCGTGAGAAAGGCGAAAGAGACGCTCGCGGTTGTCGATCCTGAAGCAACAATGCCTCTCGCTTTGGTAGGAAACAAAGCTGACATGGTACACTTAAGGCAAGTTAGCACCGAGGAGGGCGAGATACTGGCGAAGGACTTCGAGTGCTGGTTCAGCGAGGTGTCCGCCGCGGAACAGGTGCCGTTTCAATTTTCCACTATTTAAAATTAAAATGATTTACGTAGAGTTTGTCTTAAAAAAAAATAAATGTGGTGGTTTCTAGGTCACGCAAGTTGCCGAGTCTTTCCACGAATTGTGTCGCGAGGTTTTGGCAGCCAGGAGGAGGAACAAGCAGTCTTTATTGGACAGGATGCTCGGTAGCAAAGCGACGCGCGCTTATTCACGAGGTAAAAGCGATTCTGCGCTTCCAAAAGATTAGTGCAAACGACTATTTATATAATCTACTTATACATATTATACATACGTGCGTAAATGTATGTACTTTATAAAGATAATGTATTTCGAAATGAATTTGCGATAATATATTACTTTACTCGTATACGTATATTTGCTATCGGAATTGTTAGTGCCAAAGATTTNTTTTTTTCAGAGAACAGATACAAGCACGAAGTGTTGGTCGATAGTGAACCCATCCTTTTCGAAATTTTGGACACCTGTCCGAAGGTAATACTTTTATCGATGATTCGCGGAATTTATATCGAACACGGCGGTTCCATTAACGATAAAACGTAATGCAAAAACGTTTTTTTTTTTTTTTTCACGTGCGTGCTCCACTCCGATGTTACAGAGCGAAGATGAATTGCCCTCCGCGGAAACCGTACAATGGGCGGATGGATTACTTTTGGTCTATTCGATAACCGACAGGGGTTCTTTCAATTTCGTGAGAAAGGCGAAAGAGACGCTCGCGGTTGTCGATCCTGAAGCAACAATGCCTCTCGCTTTGGTAGGAAACAAAGCTGACATGGTACACTTAAGGCAAGTTAGCACCGAGGAGGGCGAGATACTGGCGAAGGACTTCGAGTGCTGGTTCAGCGAGGTGTCCGCCGCGGAACAGGTGCCGTTTCAATTTTCCACTATTTAAAATTAAAATGATTTACGTAGAGTTTGTCTTAAAAAAAAATAAATGTGGTGGTTTCTAGGTCACGCAAGTTGCCGAGTCTTTCCACGAATTGTGTCGCGAGGTTTTGGCAGCCAGGAGGAGGAACAAGCAGTCTTTATTGGACAGGATGCTCGGTAGCAAAGCGACTCGCGCTTATTCACGAGGTAAAAGCGATTCTGCGCTTCCAAAAGATTAGTTCAAACGACTATTTATATAATCTACTTATACATATTATACATACGTGCGTACATGTATGTACTTTATAAAGATAATGTATTTCGAAATGAATTTGCGATAATATATTACGAACATGTACTTTACTCGTATACGTATATTTGCTATCGGAATTGTTAGTGCCAAAGATTTATATAACATATTTAATGTTTGTCGATTTATGACGTTATGTAAATTATATACTGTACGTAAAACTTAGACACTTAATATAATTTACATTTTATCGACGTAATAATATGTGATGTGAACGCAATTTTGTTTAGATACTCCCACGTTTTTATGAACGAATTTTTCATCTGAATGTCAATTAGTCTGCGCATGTATTCAGTACAACGTATAAATGTTTTCAATCAAAACTTTATCCTAAATGTAATCTACGCGAACACAGTTTAGGGAGGACACTTGTAATAGTTAGTCTATATTTATTTTGTACTTACAATGAAGTTGACAATAAATACTCTACTTATTTATTACATTACTGTGATATGTAATACAAAATGTTAAAAATAGATGATATTCCTTACATGCTAACGCTTATACGGTTTCTTTCAATTTGGCCTATATTTACAAAATTCATGTTATTTATTTGTTTATTTATTATCATCGTACGTCTCTAAAACATCGGCTAAATGTTCATTATCCCTTGGTTTCTTAAATTGTTTCCTCTTGCTCGTAGGTTTCTTTCTCTTAATTGGTGCTGGTTTCTTCGGGCCGTGGTCTTGCATAGATCGTATTCCTTGCTTTTCTAAATATTCGTCTATCTTTTGATCGTCCATGGCATCGACTGCAACTGCTCTCCATAACTTTTGAAATTCATCGTCTATTGGGAATTGGGCAGTTTTATCATTGTAGAACACAATCTTTTTCTTATCCAGAGGTCTTGTTATAAATAATATTTCATTCTGTAAACTCTGAAATGATAAATCATAATTAATTATTTTTTTGAATTCTACATGTATATTCATAATCAAGCTTTTACTTACCTTTAAATGCTTATCACAATGTGGTAGACTTTCTTGTATATCTTCTAATAATATTCCACCGAGACCTTTCAAATCTTGTTGTTTCAATAATCTCAACAGGGACTTCTTGTCTTTAATTTTATACATAGCTTTGAATACAAATCTGCTATCAGAAGTCACTTCTATCTTTGGATTCTTAATGAGAGCTTCTGTTTGAAGCCATTGTTTCACCTAATATGAAGGTAGAATATTAGAATCTTGCAAGTTTGTAGGTTATTTAATAGATTATTAAGCTTACCTTCGATCCTACATCTAGTTGGTTCGTTTCATCTAAGATTTCTTCTAATGTCAAAGGATGATCATCACCCTCTTGATGCCTAGCTTTCATATGTTTTACTATTTTAGCTAACACACCAAATTTGTATTGTGTACTACCAGACATAGTCTTATAATTGACCATGTCCAATTTTGGTCCAGTAGATACGGTGGACGGTTTTGGTTTCTTCTTAAGCGGTTCATCTCTTGTAGAATCTTTCTCCTGTTCTTTCTTTTTCTTTTCTATCCTGTAAGAGTAATATTTACAATTTGCAACTCATAATGCATTGTGAGTTGTAGGTTAGAAATAAAGATTTGCGAAAATACGTACGCTGGTGTGGAGAGAGCTCGTTTCTTGAAGAGCTCTCGCTCTCTAAGCAATGCTGGATCCATTTTGGTATTAAATACCTATCAATTACACAAAATATATAAAATTCTTTGTCTCAGATTATTACACCTGTCACTTCTGTTGTTTCTATTTACTACGTTCAACTACGTTTACTACATGAACTCGAGTTCGAGTTGCACCTGCGCCCTCTGCAGAGCGACTTTCGATATACGTCTCATTCGATAACTTCAATTTGTTCCGTACTTCAGGCGACGTGAATTGGATCCAAATCGAGAACTTCGGTAAGTGCATTTTATATAAAATAGAAAAAATAAATNAAGGCGAAAGAGACGCTCGCGGTTGTCGATCCTGAAGCAACAATGCCTCTCGCTTTGGTAGGAAACAAAGCTGACATGGTACACTTAAGGCAAGTTAGCACCGAGGAGGGCGAGATACTGGCGAAGGACTTCGAGTGCTGGTTCAGCGAGGTGTCCGCCGCGGAACAGGTGCCGTTTCAATTTTTCACTAGTTAAAATCAAAATGATTTACGTAGAGTTTGTCGTAAAAAAATAAATGTGATGCTTTCTAGGTCACGCAAGTTGCTNTACATGCTAACGCTTATACAGTTTCTTTTAATTTGGCCTATATTTACAAAATCCATGTTATTTATTTGTTTATTTATTATCATCGTACGTCTCTAAAACATCGGCTAAATGTTCATTATCCCTTGGTTTCTTAAATTGTTTCCTCTTGCTCGTAGGTTTCTTTCTCTTAATTGGTGCTGGTTTCTTCGGGCCGTGGTCTTGCATAGATCGTATTCCTTGCTTTTCTAAATATTCGTCTATCTTTTGATCGTCCATGGCATCGACTGCAACTGCTCTCCATAACTTTTGAAATTCATCGTCTATTGGGAATTGGGCAGTTTTATCATTGTAGAACACAATCTTTTTCTTATCCAGAGGTCTTGTTATAAATAATATTTCATTCTGTAAACTCTGAAATGATAAATCATAATTAATTATTTTTTTGAATTCTACATGTATATTCATAATCAAGCTTTTACTTACCTTTAAATGCTTATCACAATGTGGCAGACTTTCTTGTATATCTTCTAATAATATTCCACCGAGACCTTTCAAATCTTGTTGTTTCAATAATCTCAACAGGGACTTCTTGTCTTTAATTTTATACATAGCTTTGAATACAAATCTGCCATCAGAAGTCACTTCTATCTTTGGATTCTTAATGAGAGCTTCTGTTTGAAGCCATTGTTTCACCTAATATGAAGGTAGAATATTAGAATCTTGCAAGTTTGTAGGTTATTTAATAGATTATTAAGCTTACCTTCGATCCTACATCTAGTTGGTTTGTTTCATCTAAGATTTCTTCTAATGTCAAAGGATGATCATCACCCTCTTGATGCCTAGCTTTCATATGTTTTACTATTTTAGCTAACACACCAAATTTGTATTGTGTACTACCAGACATAGTCTTATAATTGACCATGTCCAATTTTGGTCCAGTAGATACGGTGGACGGTTTTGGTTTCTTCTTAAGCGGTTCATCTCTTGTAGAATCTTTCTCCTGTTCTTTCTTTTTCTTTTCTATCCTGTAAGAGTAATATTTACAATTTGCAACTCATAATGCATTGTGAGTTGTAGGTTAGAAATAAAGATTTGCGAAAATACGTACGCTGGTGTGGAGAGAGCTCGTTTCTTGAAGAGCTCTCGCTCTCTAAGCAATGCTGGATCCATTTTGGTATTAAATACCTATCAATTACACAAAATATATAAAATTCTTTGTCTCAGATTATTACACCTGTCACTTCTGTTGTTTCTATTTACTACGTTCAACTACGTTTACTACATGAACTCGAGTTCGAGTTGCACCTGCGCCCTCTGCAGAGCGACTTTCGATATACGTCTCATTCGATAACTTCAATTTGTTCCGTACTTCAGGCGACGTGAATTGGATCCAAATCGAGAACTTCGGTAAGTGCATTTTATATAAAATAGAAAAAATAAATGAAAGTTATACGCAAGAATCGTTAGAAATAATATGTAAGTACAGTGATTATAAATTATTCATCAGAAATGCATAAACATCGACGTAAATGCAACAATTCATACAATTTGGAAATCGGAGTATTTTACCGGCATAGTAACGCGTAGTTTTCGTTCGTTAACCTTTGGACCTATCGATTTCGATCGCGTCATTGCCACGGGCAATCAATATTTTATGGTTCCGGTGTAAGCTCCGTCCGTTTTACGTTCTCAAAAGTGGTCGTAGATTTCGGACGTGCATCTACTGTCACGGTTCCTGCGAACCGTGATACTTTGCGAGCAGCGCAGCCGGTTCCCTTTATTTCACAGTTTATTTTACGAACGTTGCGTCAAAATCTCTGCACAACCGCGATCTTAAGAGTAGTTCCTCTCGCGAGTTTAAAGAGAATAAACGAAGAGGACATATTTACTCCATCATGAAATGTGAGATTGTAACTTTTAGATGAGGTATGTACGAGTTCACGAGTTAAAATTACATTCTATTTATTTATCTTCTTTTCTGAATATTCTGAATATTTCTTTGAATTCGACTTTTCTATTTGTTAATGTTAATCACAGGTAAGCTCCTTTAGTCCGGCGAATTAAAATCCATTGCAAAAATAATGGACAATGTGTAAGGTACGTGGTATCAATGCTTTGAAATCTTTCAAAAGCTATCAATATTTAGTACAGAATAAATGTTTACAAGCAGGACGACCGAAAAGTCATTGTTTTCCGTTTACAGCAATCACGCGAGCATCGTCATCGGGTGCCGGTTACGAGGAGCGTGGGAGGAGGAGGGGTGAGGGCGCAAAGCAAAACAATCGCTCGGTAACGTCAACATCATTCCGAACAGATTCGCGTCGCGATGTTTGCACTCGATAACCCGGTTCGTGACTTGTTATCGCTTTCGCAAAAGGCGTGTGTACACACGCGTCTCTTGAGCATTCGTTCAGTGTTTTTTGTGCCGTACCGGCGGGATCAGCGGCGACGTGCATTCCGGCATTCGCGACGGAAAGTAACAGGAAGCGCCGCGTGCAGGGAATCGCGCGCGGTGCGCTCCGGTCGTAACATGCGCGTTAAGCGTGCGGCTCCACGCCTCGGACAGAGAAGGGTGAAAGAGGGAAAAAGTTGTTGCCGGAGCGAGAGGGCGAAAAGAGGGCGCGAGGGAGGATGTACGACGAGGGGGTTGGTCGGTGGAGATGGCACCGAGACCGGGATCTGTAGCGCCGAGGGACGGCAGAGGGCAGAGGAGGGTTGCACGAGAGAGGAGGGTTGCACGAGAGAGGAGACGAGACGCGAGGAGGGAAGGGCGGTCGGAGGGCAGGGAAGGGAAGGGCGGTAGGGCTGGTTAAATGGTGGGTGGCACGGGGCGCGCGGGGCCCGCGAGAGGGACGGACGCCGGAGAGAGGGATGCTGGGGCGGTTCAACCGAGATCGAGTTCACGGCAAGTGGAGTACGGCAGTTTGTGTCAGACCACGGAGCGCGGAAGATGCTCCCGGTTGTTCACGAAACGGGTGGGCCACCCTCGCCGCGGCGGCGGCGACGCGCGACGATTTTTCTCGGTGCCGCGTCCGGTACGCTCGGAAACGCTACGAACTTCGCGAGTTCTCCGCTACGGATCATCAGGCCGACGTCCACTGCCACCATCATGACGACAGCCCTGGCCCTGCTAATGATCCTGCTGCCTGCGGCGTACCCGGACAAGATCTCCATCGGTGAGTCTCATAAGCATCCCTCTACTTACTCTCCGTCGCCGTGCGAACTCAGCGGCTCGCGATCGCGTACGTGCGGCGACATGGTCGGCCGAACGTTGTGCAACCACTCCGACGGTTATGGAGGGTTGTTGCACTCGACTCGGCTCGTAGGTGTCTATTCATGCTAGATGGAAGTAAATAGTCCGTTCTTGACGTGCAGCTCCCAGTGTCCGCGTGGAAGCCTTTGCACATGATTTTCTTTTACGACGCGAGTGCGAAAAGAGAGTGGATGCGATACTCCCGTAAATAACGCGTTTCTCACACGCCGCGAATAATCGTTCGTAAAAACTGGTGGTGTTACGCGTTTGACCTCCGCTGCTTTTCCATAAAATTACGTTAGTTCTTAAGAAAATTCGGACGAAGTCGAAGTTTCGTAAAGCTAGAATTGCAGGAATTGTTATATTAAGTCGATCTCCAGTAATTGTGAAATGAAACCTTAATTGAAATGTTTACAAAGTCATAAGTACACATGAGCACGATACGATATGTTTACACTTTAATGCGTAAAACTCTAGAATCCGGCTTTATTTTATCATTTAACAAAAGATTACAAAATTCTCCAAATTACACCTAGTTTTCAACTTTTCAATTTTGTGCTCGCTGTTAAATGCATCCGGGTAAACTATACAAACAGCAGTCACGGTTTGCTTTCACTAATCCTCTAAATACATATTTGATAATCCTCATAATGCCAAATAGTGTCGCAGATTAGAATGACATACGTAGTAGTTACATTTCATAATGCAAAATATGCTATGAGATGGAAGAAGTTAATTTGATGGACAAGTGTTTTTAATTCAGCTGTCGAATTTTATTTTTGAAATTGATTTGAACACCACAGAGTGGAAACATGCTAAAAATTAGAAGGACGACGATTGATATTGTTACTGGCCATTTATTAGATTGATCTGCGTGCATTTTTAGAAGGGTATTGGCCGCACAACAAACAACCTGATAGGGAATCGCAAAATGCACACTCGCATTGCCATGATACGGCTTGATCAATCCATCATTGATTACGTTTCTGGTTGAAATAACCGCGCGCGCGGAGAAATATTCATTATTCATCCAATGGTTCTTCATCGAATAAAACACTAGTAAAAGCACGTTCCCCAACGGTTGCTGGTTGTTGCTGCCACACGGGAGGCTAACGGTCGTTCCCAGAAACGAACGTCCCTGGAACTTTCAATTGATCAGAATTGTTGCACCGCGCACACACCGTGCTCTCGTGTTTACGTTCAAGTTCGGTAATGAAAAAGCGCACGTGAACGCGCGAATCGGTTTTTTATATCATTTCGTCAGAATAGTTCCCGCCAAGTTATTTATTTTCCAGCTAGCAATTTAATTACAGCGACTTGAAAATTATTTTGCAACAACTCCACAACAAGTTCAATATTAACTCTCGCCGGCGAATGATGTCATCGCGTACAGACACCTGGAAGTTTTAACAACGCGAAGTGCATGTTAATTACATACACTCTGTCATCGCGAAGTGCATGTAATTAAACAGCGAGACGAGGAACTCGTTCAAAAACGCTGGCAACGTGCGTTATAGGAATCCTCGTCAGTCGGAAGAAGTTTACGCGAACGGGTCTTCGTATTCCATTATTCTTGTCGACGCGCTAGACGCCCTCCTCTTTAATCTTATCCCTTTTGTCTTTCCGACTGTGATTTCCGCGCGATCAAAAGTCGGTTACCGAAATCTAGTGCCGCGGAAAAACCGCGATGTTCGGTTGAAAGACCGGGAGATTACCATTAATACGCATCGTGGCTGTGTAACGTCAGGAGTCGCGGGAAAGGATCGCGGGAGGAGGACGAAGAACGCCGCCGTGGGCAAGGGTAACACGGGGTGAGGGCGAGCGAGATGTCGCGAGGGCGAACAGCGGAGGAAGTGGGCGCGGGGGCGGGACGAGAGCGGAACGCGGGAGCATAGGGGGTTGGAAAGGAAGCGTTAGAGGGTGCGAGTAAGAGAGTAAAAACTACGAGACAGAGGGGAGTCGGGAGAATGAGAATGAGAATAGGACGGAGAAAGAGAAAGAGTAAGAGAAAGAGGAACGTTGAGCGAGGAGTGAATGATGAATGCCTATAGAAATGGTGGCGTCTCTCTCCCACCTGCGCCTCGTATAGGTATGTAGGTAGAGAACTACCGGCTAAGTCGACGAAAAGACGAGGAGGAGCAGGTCGTGGCACGAGAGGTGGTGGTGACGTTCGAAGAGGATGAGGATAGTTGGAAGGTTCGTTGCCTTGCCAAGTTATACCGCGCACGCCGGCTTTCTTTGCTACTCGAAGGACACTCCTCCGCCACTTCACCACCACTCGCTCTGTATATTTTTACAGAATTATGCGAAAGACCGCGGCGAAAATATGTCAACGGAACGCGTCATCGGTACTTGACCTCGCTTATGATACTCTCCCTCGCCCATTTACCCCCGTCCGCCCCCCACCGTTCGCTGCAGAGGATTTTAAGAGAGTTTTCAACCGATTCCCGGGTTGCCGTCAAGTCGCGCATACGTTACGTTACGAATTCCGATATAAATTGTCGAGCTAAAGCGCCCCCCCCCCCCCGTTCAGATCATTGTGTCACCGAGGATTTACGAGGTTTTCTTTGCAACACTTTCGTCGCCTCTCTTCCGCGCTCGCTGAAATTGTTATACACACAGACTCGACGTCGGGCGATCGTGATTTCGTTCGCACGATATGGCGTCCTAATTAGCAAAACGCATGCGTTGCGTTCTCGTTGTCATCGACGAGTGTGCACTGTACATACACGTAATTGTTTGCCAGTAATCATTAGCGCTTTCTGGTAGTAATTTAGAATTCAGGTAAATGAATTCGGCCGCTCGCCGGAAAGCTCCGCTCGGCGGAAACTCGTTTTTACGCGGCGCGTGTGCCAGCGGGTGTACAGTGGGAATCGCGGTCAAGGTTCACCGTATATGGTAGAGCGGGTTTTTTTTAAGCAGTTGAACTTAATTGCGAATTTTACTTACACCGCGTACGAGGCTTTTGCGCTGATGAACGGAGGAGACGCGAAAAAATTGCATTAAAGTCATTTTTCGTCCAGCCATCTCGGCCTTTTTAACTCGCGCGCGCGCTTTGAATTTTAAATTTTTCAGACCTATTTTCTGTCGCCGCGTGTAACATTCTGTCAGTTCATTTAGTCCAAATATACTTTTTCCGACGGAGGTCTCTGCTATCCGAGTTACATTTCGGATATCATCCCGAAATTAAATCTCTGGGAAATTACGCTTGTTCAAATTTCGTAATGTATCCCAAAATTTAATTCGAATTCTATGTGCTCGCCGAGTCTAACATTCTGACGAGCCTCGTATCGTTGCCTGCGAAACTTTCAGATATTTGCATGCTGGAATATATTTAATACACAACACTTCCTTCTGTATGTTCGACTTTAATACTAACAAGGTAAACGCCATTACTGTAGCTGAATATTTTCAGTGAAATTTGAGAACACTTTTATTTGCTACGGATTTTCATGTCGAAGCATTTTGATCCACGGTATATACGTACATGCATGCGGGTCTCTTTATGCAGATATTTCTGTGTATGCAGATGTACAACCATATATGGTCCCCTTCTGCATGGCATAAGAATACGCAGTTCAAGTCGATCTACCCGACAAACGCAGGGAACTTGTTACATTCTACGATAAACATGAATCTCTCCAAGAATTCTATCACAATTTGCTTGTATACGCATATATTTAGACCAAATACGTCGCGACTTCGTACGCACTTTTCATGCATTAATCATTGCAAAGGAATAGGATTTTTCATCACTGAAACTATTATGATATGATATCGTTTATAATTACCTTGCTAGCAAAATGGAATTAGAATGGACGCGGTCAAGTGAGCCGTTTGATTCGACGGCTACATTTCTGTCTCCTAGACGTGTATACGAGGATCGTCTGGCAAGAAGCGTCGGTAGCAAAGATAGGATGCCTTTGTGGCTGAACGTAACGATACCTATACCACTCCGCCAACCTAGCGTCCGACTAATGAGATTAATAGCGCGTCGCTATCAGACAAGGGCGACAGGGTTCATTCCTAGGTTTCACGTCGTCTACAGTGTCGAAGAATTTGCTATCCTGCAAAGGGCGAAATCGAATTTTAACACGTGCTTCGTGGTTTCTGTGTAAAAAGTATCTCAAGAATTCATAGTACTCGTTCACATCTTAAAAGCTGGTTTTCCGGTTAAATGTTTTTTATAACGAATCTTATTAAATGAATATCAGTAAATTCGAAGAGATTGATAGAATTCAATTTACGAGTATAAAATCTTATACAAAGTTTCCGAGATATGAATTCTTCTTATAACAAAGATATTAAAACTTGACACAAAAAACCGGATGATATTTCACTCTTTATATAATTTTTTTTTATCTCGATATCGTATTATCTTTTCCAAGAAACAAGGATAACTATGCGGTATACTTCTTATTGTATCTAAGTAGAGTCTCGTTAGTGCTGGAGGTAGAATATCCACCGCAGACATAATTCAAAGCCATGCTGTTTGTAAATCGATAGCGTAGTCCTTCCCTCTTGAATTATACTAATCCGCTCGCAGGATAATCCGCACAAAAGGTCTGCATTCTGTACGGTGGAACGGCGAATGTCTCGGGTACTTGCCGCGTCCGAATGCCAATTTATTATTCGCATAATCGGGCGTAATCGGACCGCGTTATTCGCCGGCCGTGTAATGCGAGACTGGTTCGGCTGTGTTTCTATAATTGATGCATCGGTTCGCCTATTAGAATGACAAAACCGCTGCGCCACGCCGGCTCGTGTATGCCCGTGGACGCATATTCCGCCATGCTCGAACATGATGCCCAAAACCACCGCGGGCTATCTCTCCGCAGCGTGCTTCGCAATATCTCTTCCTGCGTCCGTGCGAACTTCTCGCCATTACGCCAGCCAATCTGGAGAAATCGGTACGAAAATTCGTGAAATTACTTCAACCTGTTATTGCTCTCCAATTCCAGTCCGAACAACGAAACATTTATTTAGCATACGTATTAATTCATTTTACCTACATGACATAGTTATAGAGTCCTAAAAAATTGATGCACCATAAAAATTTCATGAACGGACACGACGTTATATTTAAAGACAGAGGATAAAAGTGATAGCATTTGAATGGGCAGTGGCACTCGAAACAACTCGTTGACCGTTTATAACGCATCTTCAAGGATATTCTTGAGTGTCGCTATAATATAGGGGTTATTGAAGTTGTCACGGAATTGCTCTTGTCATTTATGAACGCTACGCTTAGCTCGGCCGCGAGGGTGTCCTGGCGAGTGCACGAAATATAGTATATGTAGATGTGCGCGTGTATACCTGATCGAGCGCGTTCTACGACGTAGTTACATCGAGTAGGTATCGTCGATAAATTTCGCGTCGTAAAATGTAGTCCCATCCGCCTTCCGCTTCTGTTAAGTAAGAACCCGAAGACGGATACGCATTAGCGTATCTTGGCGATATTTACGTGTGGACGTTTTAAGCGTGTGAGAGCATGTTCGTCCGTGCGACGGCGTGTCGCTTCTGCTGTCTGGTCGTTGAGCATCAGCGTCAATGGAATGTACACCCGTTCGGTATCGGAAAATAATGTTACCCCGGCACGAGCGCGCGAGCTTTATGGTATCGCGGGGGCAGAATACACCCACCATTACGAGGGGACGCGGCAATGGTAGAAGCATCAGACGCGACCGGGGGGGCGGGAGGGAGCGGGAGTAATCCGATATTACCGAGCCGCTTTTCCGCGTAGAGATGGGTATGTCCTCGGCGGAAGACATCCTCAGGGTTTTCAGCCGGTGCCATGCCGCCTCGCCGTTGGGAAAAGTGCGCTCAGTGGTACAGCCATGCGATATCTCGTACGTATGCTGAATTTCGCGGTCACCTCTCGGTACATTCACGTCTCGCGGTCACTTCCCCTACATTTAAATCTTCCTATTAAGATGGCTCCAGCGAGTTTGTCTAAAACTATAGATTGGGCTTAAACTTAAGGAGAATATTATTCAAATCTTTAATTTTCGATAGCCATAAAAAAAACGGGAGGTCACCACATAAATTGGTGAGAAAAGTACATTACAAAATGTTCATTTTTAACATAGAGTTATATGGGAAATGTAAGATAAAGTGCTTGTTCTTAGTGATAAAATTATAGATTTGAGTAAAAAATTACATGCTTATAAAATTTGAGACAAGGATTCTGCTGGTATCAAAATAAATATAGGTAACCGCGCATTTTGATGAGTAAATAGCAGTGAAAGTTTGACATGTTACATTTTACCATCTTCGTGCTAGATCAGGAACGTAAAGCAGAGGGCGTTTTTCATAGGGCGAAAATTAACATACATAATTCTTTTTTACTTTTCATTATTTGTGACATTTTATTGCGAGTTATGTACATTTTAATCATGTACAACAATATATATTTGTGTCAAGAGCATTCAACTAGCAAAAAACTTTAAATCTTAATTGGAACTCCCGCTTGATACGACACCAAACGCTGGAGCCACCTTAATTAAAGCAAATGCAATTTTATAATTCTACATTTATTGTTTTGTAAAGTTTGTTTGCAAAGGAGAAATCTGTCTACGATGTCTAGATTTCTCAATCAGATACGTAGAGGCGTTTGATTAACTCTTTCGGGTCGGTATCGTTAGATAGTAGTTCTAACATCAGATGACAAATGGTTACATCTGACATTAATCGAATACGACTCTCAGTGGGCAAAGTGGCATGTACGTCGGCCCGGTTCATGCATTAATTCGACCTGGGAGTAATGTTACCTTCGACACGCGACACTGGCTTGCTCAGGATCGCCGATACACAGTACGTTTGTGTAGTAAACGCGTCGGCGTATCGACTGCCGGGCGCAAGGACCACGCCGTTAGTTACATAGAATCCTGCGTGAGGATTACCGCAGGACGTCGAATTAACGACGCCCGAGTTTCTTATCAAAGGTAACGCGAAAAGGGAGATAAAAGAGTGCTCCTATCGTGGATATTTATCTCGCAAAAGAGACGTCTACTTTGCTTTGATGCTCTCGCCGAGGACACCATGGTCGTTACGAAAATTCAAGTACAAAGATACGCGTCTCTCTCTTCCTCCCTCTCTCTCTCTCTCTCCCTCTCTGGAAAAGAAGTTGTTTCTAGTTGCCTTTGCGATGCCGTGCAGTGGTGTTCGCGTCCGCGAAAAATTTCACTGCGAGATAAGC
>SMSR01013008.1:293336-304413 GCA_019453355.1 Ceratina japonica | reverse complement strand
AATTGGTCTGTGAATTTTCGTACCTCGTCAAACGTTTACCGCGACACGACCCTAGGAATACCGAAGACTACCTCTGTTTGTTTAGAACGTGGCTGCATTTTTATGTATTTATAAGAGGAGAAATAGCGTGAGTTTTAGACGATGAACTCAGACCAAAAATTGTATTTCGTATTGAATAAGTGAAAATAAAACAGATACTTTATTCTTTAATCCTATCCTATATTCTTATCTTATTTTTTTTTTCAATTCTTACTGCATTTCTAATGGCTTGTATGAAAGTGCTTTTTGTAGAACTCACTCAGATAAAAAAGTGACTGATTTATGTACTTAAAAAATGAATGTACTCTAAGTAAATGAATAAATTAACAAATAAATGAGAAATAAATTTTTAATATCGAGGGAAAGTGGATGAGGCATGTTGAACGATGAAGATTGATCGTACGTTCTTTAAATTTTAATTTCCCCGCTAAGCCCCTTTTGGAATTTTCAATTAAGTGACGTGAGAAAATGAAACTCCCGCAAACGTGGAACCGACCACCGTAAGATTTCAGCACATTAAAAGATTACAAACGCGATCCTTCCCCGGCTTGTTCCATTACTCATATCGACATTTTCAATGAATGATCGCCTAATTGCAGTGTTAACACACAATGGAACAATTTCATACAACAGCCAATTATACGCGAGATAAAAATCAATGTAGTGCCGGTCGAATTAAGACAGCGAATTCCTGAACGCTATCACCGCATTCAATCTTAATTCGTATCAACTGCAGTTTAGCGCGAAGCTTCGACATCGAATATTAAACAAATCATTTTCCACGCATCGAAATTTCTGACTCAACGTTCGTCTATAAATAGGAAAAGCTGTGACTCCCGCGTTCAGCTATGGATTAAAATATTCTAACGATGTTTCGATTCGAGGAATATTTTAATGAGGCTAGCACTGCTTCGCACGGGATTCCCCCTCGCCTTCTTCGATCTCTCGGTCCACGAGCGACAATCGTCGTTTACCTACTGTATTATAAACGAACGGAAGACGCTGTTTCCGCTCCGAGCCGCGGCTGAATATTAAACAAACCGTACCGACGCGTTCCATCACACCGATTGCCTCACCGGCTCTCTCGTCGTCGTCGTCGTCTGGCAACGAGTCGCCCGTCCACCTCGAGGTCCCTGACAGTTGCATTTACGGCTGGAAAGAATGCCAACAAACACCGGCCGTGCCGAGCCGCGCAGCTCCTACCTGCCCGCGCGATCCGTATTCCGCTCGCACGCTCGCATGCGTCGTTAGATTTTCTCCGAATCGATTTGGAGCATCGTCGGGAACGAGGTCGGGCCGCGGAAATCTGATAAACCGCGGGGGAATTTTAATTCGCGTCCGAATAGGTCGAACGGGAATCGGGGAATAATTGCGCGGTAGAGATCGTTCGGGACTGGTTCTACGAATGTCTCACGCGATGAAAATAGTTCGCCGGTTTCTGAATGCGAACGGCGGAAAGCGGATTCCATGAGAATAGGAAGTGCAACGAGGAGTGGCGGCCTTCGGTGGACCCGGAACCGGCGACGCCGAGAGGAAAGTTTCGCTCGACGTCTTCTGGGACTGACCGCGCGGCCCTGAGATTTGTCGTTAAATTTACTTTACTGTATGCGCGTGCGAAGGGCCCCGATCCCGATCAGTGTAAGTCCGGTTTTCTGTGAAAATAAATTGCGCCGTGTAAATGCGTCTTCTAGGAACTTTCAATCGATCGGTCTATATAGTTGACGTATTCATAAATAAACAAGGCTGCAGCGTTTATATTGACCACTGAATAGGAAGATTCTTCAGGCGCCAATGAAAATATGGTTTATGGACGACGATTCAGTTTCAGTTTTCGAGATATCATTCAATTAATTACTATTGTATGTAATTTGGGCCGATTTTTAAAGGAAACAATTAGCGCATTTAATTAATGTAATTGTATTATATTAACGCGAAATAGGTGAATATTTAAACGGGAATTATTGGCAAATGTTGCAAGTTATGTTATAATGCAAATTGCGAAGCCTTCAATGAAAATGAATGTTTCATGACATCTGTTTGTTTTTAAAACAAGTATTATTATATTTTCTAGTAAATAAAAAGAAGCCTTCAATGAAAATGAATGTTTCATGACATCTGTTTGTTTTTAAAACAAGTATTATTATATTTTCTAATAAATAAAAAGAAGCCTTCAATAAAAATCAATGTTTCATGACATCCGTCATCTGTTTCTTTTCGAAACAAGTGTTATTATACTTTATAATAAATAAAATGCAAGTAAAATGTAATAAATATTTTATAGAAATGAGTATATATAATTTTATACGAATAAATATAGAAACAAATACTAGAAAGTAGATGAATTTTGAAACGGTAGATTTAGTGTTAAGAACCGAAAAGTATAAAAAACATGAATTTCCTTTGGCAACAGGTTTCGCACTTGGAATCCGGGGGCCGAGAAACGGCCGATATATTACAATACGCGAAGATATGAATTCCCAGCGGTATGTTCGACAGCTTAGCCAGCCGCTTATTAAACTGCGAGAGGGTTAAGGTACACGGCGGAGCATGAGCGGCGAAGAAAAGCCAAGCGTCTCCAGCAGCAGCTAGCTCGAGCCCACGCTCAAGACACTTCAAATCCTGTTCTTTGTTCGGCCGAACCTGCCTCTCTCGTTCCATGCACATGCACACACACACACAGAAACACATACACAGGCGCGCACACACGTTCCTTTCTTCTCTCATCCGGTTCGGCCAGCATTCCATCGCCGGAGCTTTTATCTTTCCAGCGGGTTTCTGCATCTCCCCGTAAAGAGAAAGGGACGGGGAGATACGCGATGGAGAGCTTATCGTTCCGATGTCCCGCTAATAAACGAGAAAAATCGCGAGGACCCGACCCGCGCGCGAATCAGACCGTGACGGGGCCCGATCTCCGTGCTTTCACGTCAATTGTTAACCGTGATCGGCGCCGCGAGTCAAGAATGTTAATTCCCGACGCGTGGGACAAATTGCAATCACCCTCGCCGGAGTGTCAGAATACGGGAGAGACCGGGATTGGCATGCGATCCCGTCGACACGGATTCCATCGGTATGCGACGCAGGACACTTGGCCAGGAATTTTCACGAAGCCGTATGCACGGTTTCAGGGCAGATTGTTAATTAGCAGGAGACTTTCTTCGAGCGTTAGAAGACAGATATATATATATTCTTCAATAGAGAGTAGACTCGTGTTGTAGTTCAGTTTCATTAGAGATTGCGCAAAGCCGCGAGACAAATCCGCGATTTTGCACACAGGCAGGCAGGCATTGTAGGAGCGTTTCAGAAGCGGTTGGCACACGATTGGGAAAGGTTGCGAAGGGATTATGAAAGCACGGTTTTCTTCTCGTTTCCATTATGAACGGATAGGAGTTAGCACCGGGCCAAAAAAGAAGTCTCCCGTGCCAGGGCATAAATTAGAAAGACAGGACCTATTAATCAGATAGTACTCCTCTCGCCGTTCAACAGTTCCTAAACTCTGCGCGCGTTTAGCGTCAAGCGATTCGAACGTAATAGCCTGCCGGGAGATTAACGTGATAAGATTCTAAGCGCGATTTATTTAAGAGCCCTAGCGTAAAAACGTTGACGGACCATTGAAATTTTAATAGTTCTTAGATTACAGCCATTAGTATTACAGTCTCCAGTCGAAGTCTTACTTCCATGATTCGGTATTCGAAGTAAATACTTTTTCTCCGGACAACGCGCGCGTGTTTTTCATCAATTTTAATTTACCTGAAATTAGATGCAAAGTCGAATTGACATGCGTGTTCACGACGAGGTGTTCAAGGTGGATTTACTCGCATTCGACACGCGTGCACTTTCTAGCGTGCACGCGCGAGTGAACGTCACTTTCTCGGGATGCAACGCCCTTCGCGAGGAACGCGCATCAGTTGCTTTTTCAGGGCTCCTGTAGCCTGTTATTTCGTATGGGACAAGCCTGGCTTCCTTAAGGATCGCGCACCTGCGCTACTTTTTCTGAGAGACGAATGTACGCTTCCGAGAATTAATCAAGCCGGATCATGAATATTTATGCGAACCGTGTTTATCATCTACGCACCGTTGCATATTTCATTTTTCCTTTTTTGTATATGTAATTATGCTTGCAATTATTCTGCATTAAAAGATTTCTGCTCAAAAACTGTTTAAATTGGATTGTAAATATTTTGATTGAAGCTGTAACAATTAGTGATTCTTTAAATTTTAGTTGGCAATTAGAGTAGTTTTTAAGTGATACTAAAGCTATCATGCACTGCCTTTTTTAAATCGTTCTATAAAGAATAAAAAGAAAAAGAATCTAATTCTATGTGGTACCAAAGTAAAGTACAGCAATGTTCACTTGGTACCAAACTAAAGTACCAGTGCAAAGACTAAATTACATTCATTTATACAAAATAGTAAATTAGTGTGCAAAAATTGTAGATTTAGTGACTATAGATTAGTTTAGTTTGAATTTCTCTCAATTAATCTAATTAAATAATTATAATTCATCATAAATCTAATCGGAATCGAGACCCAAACGTCAATTGGCAATTGACGTTCAATCGAATTAAAGATTTAATCATTTATCTACTCGAGAAAGAAGCAGCAACCAACTCTGAATACCTAAGCACTAAGCACTGATCGGTGTCCAACATCGTGCATCTATGCATCGATACATCGACGACGACGCCAGCATTGAATTGAAACGTGGACGCGACAAGTTTTCCCGGACAAGACAAACTCTTTGTCCGCAGCGGTGGATCTTCGACGTCTGTTTCGATGCATCGCGCGGAGTTCGTCGCCGATTTGTAATTCAACGAGCGTGTCCGCCGCGGTCGCCACGGCTAAACGCAAGGAATTGCGCTTTTCTTCGTTAAACTTTAGACGTCAGCGGCGCGTGCGTCCTCAGTTTAACGACGCTTGATCAGCCGGCGATCCGCGGCTTTCGAACGCAATTTTTCCAGATCGGCCCTTTCCCACCGGCGGCATTCATCCCGCGGAGGAATTTACAGCCGCGGATCAACGGTTCAACTTTTATCATTTCCCAACTCCGTTGCGAAACAGATAAAGAACCTCTCAAAACTTCTTGTCCTATACCATGTAAAAGTCTGCTATTTAAGCGGTGCCCAAGCGAGTTTGACTATTTAAAGTGCAACAATTATGCAACAAACTTGCGAAACGCGCGAGTTGGAACGGAACTTCATTCTTCTTTTCGGCGCTGGCAAACGCCGGCGCTGCGTCGCGCGCGTACACTTTCGACGCCCGCCCGCGCCCGGGAACAACGAGACGATACCAATTACATAGACAAAACGCGACGGAATTGACTGACGTCCGGTTCGACGTTTCCGCGCGATGCCAATAAACGGCCGTGAATTGCGCAAACAGTCATCAGCGGCGGCTGCGAATTGTCTCCGCGCTCAGCGGATGAGCGCTCGCACCTGTTCTTATTTGACACGCCTTTATATACACGCATTATGTATAAACATGTGCAACTTGTTTGCGTTACGCCTTTGTCTCGTGTTATTTTTATCATTATCATCTCGGTTGCAACAATGTGTTATCTTCTGTTTTTGTAAGACTTTGCAACCGGCGACGTTGGTTACAAGTAATTAATAAGGAGGACCCCAAGGCTGCCGCTCTGCATGTAACACCTGGTATTACGTGTTTAACTTCGGAGCCGCTGATATACGGTTTCACGTCACGTTCATGGTTTCAGTGAGAAATCGCCACGGTTCCAGTAATATGCAATCCTCCTTTCGCTACGAGGCTCATATGGTTCAGACAATTAACATTGAATCTCGTCGTTAAGTCGAGGATTTTATGTATGATATAAAATTGTATCTATAGGAAATGGAAAGTAAATCTCGATCTAAATTTCATTTGATGAGAAAAACAGGGAAGAGAGAAGAAATTCATAGTCTATGCATTATTCGTATCATTCAACAAGTGTCATCATATTACAAAGTATTGTCATAAAATTATCACCTCATGCCAAACTGCAATTGTCACCTCATTTAAAATGTAAAATATTATTTCTCAAATTTTCTGCCACATAATTAAGATTAAAAAATATATGCACATAAAAAGTGCCTCTTCGTTGAAAATTAGTACATCGCTTAGTTAAAAATGAATAGAATTTATAAGGAGAAAGAAAAAAGAAGTTTGTACTCGAAGAATAAAACAGTTTTAAGAAAATTGTATATAGTATGAATTCCTTTTGCTTATGTAATTTAGGTATATTAAATTTTTCAAGGAGGTTGCACAGTCAAGTGGTCAGGAATTCGCATGTAAGAAGAATATTTTGGAATCAGAAGCAGATTTAATCCGAACTCATAATCCTAAATTTTATGCCAACTCCGAGCATTTTCTAAAAATATTATACGTTGTTATGCCAGCGGAGGCCTGTTGAGCGATGAAACCCGCCGCGCTCGAGCAACTTCGAGGCTTCGAACCTGCGGCTAAACTACGGAATCGAACACCGATGTGAGTTTTAATTAAACGTTGCAACGCTTTTCGACTCACGTCGGTGTATGGAACTGTTAATGAACTATTGTAATGAACTATTAAACATTGTTCGCGAAGTTATTTATGATTGACGAGCACGTCTCAAGGATGGGCTGATTAGAGTAGATTTAAAGACGTCATAGGTCGATCATTAAACTCGATTTCGAGGTAAGAGACAAGGACAGTGGAAATACTTGACTTCTGAACAAATATGCTAAGCAACAAAAAATTTGTAATTCATACATTCCGGGAACTTAAAATAATTTTTTTTGTCTTGATAACGATGCCTGAAAATATTTTTCAAAGATTTTACAGGAAATGATAAATAACGACAAGAATTCACTCACTTGCAAAGAATTTACATTGCCATTCAATCATTTGGAAGCAATCAAGCTTTTAACTTGACTTAATTCCTTATCAGATCGAAAGTAATTTATTTACATTGAAAGACTATTTCATATGTCGAGTTCAATGAATAGATTAATCCAAATATGTAGTACAGTTTTTATTGTAATTATTTTCAAAGTAAGAACGAAGTTATTAGGGTGAACTAAAAGTTCTTTGTTGCTTCAGTTTGTATAATTTATTAAGGTCAGTATTATCAGGTCTAACATTTGTACATATGTATACGAAGTATCTTTATTGACTTTAAAAAATTATATTATACAAAATGAAACCTCAAAAAGACGCACGAATTTTTGGTTCATCCACCTTGAAAAACTTTTAAATAGTAAGTACTGTATAAATAGAAGAGAAGAAAGATCATCAATTAGACTGCTAAAAATGACAAAAATGACAAAAATGACAAAAATTGGAGTAACAATCATTCAGCATTTCTTCCGATACCTACGACACTTGCAATGCTTGATAAGGTACAAAACTAATTATACTGTTTACAAGACCTGAATTCTTATCACCTTCATGCATTTTCTTTAAATAAGTTTAACAGTATAAAAAGCACGAGAGCATAAGTGGAAGTTCTACTGTCGGCGACATGAGTGGTATGTTTGGATTTGTGTTTTTACGTGTTAAGCATCAAAAGAATTACTCATCGTCATTATTAATTAATTTCTGAAGGTTGTATGAGCTGTAAAATCTCTGTCAAAAGTTTAAAATATGTGATAAAAACCTGTGTTCAATTTGCACTTCAAAGTGCACATTTGTTTACTTTAAACGTGTACTAATAATTATATAAAATTACAAAATTTCCTCATTGTTGCATGTATATTGTTTCATAAATGAAATCAAAATCTTTGCATTCAACGTAAGAATTTTAAATGTAATAACTAGACTGCGGATGTTTATGCAAATTCAGTCTTTTATGAATGAAATTAAGGAAACGCAATGCATATAAACACCTGTTTTCTCCTCTAAATATTACAAATTCTAATTTACTTCAAATATTTCTTATTTCCTTACATATCAATGCATACTGCATTTCATTAGACGCTATTACCATAAAATGTTCCTTTCTTTTTCATTAATAGATTTCGTAAGAATTGTCAAACTTTTAATGCTCTGTCACTGTTTCTATTTAAGAGCTCATGCAACCTTAAAACAGTTTCGCAGTGGAGAAGACTGCGGCGCAAAGTACGCCGCACTAAATCTGACAATTTAATGAAGTCTCTCTCCGAGCGAACTACAAGGGAATTGCGTTAACCGTGATTCGATAGTGTATGCTTCAGGTTACCAATCTCCGCAGTGCCTTCGCCCGTTCGGTGGCGGGCCTCAGCTCACCGATGTTTGTGCGGCAACGGCAAGCACAGGAGTTTTGTTTCTAACGCTGCTCAACAACCTACTGGTCTCGAACCCGCAAATCGGCGACCCATGCGGACGCGTCGATCCTATCACCCGTCCGAGATTCAGTTACGATTTTATCGTCGTTGGCGGTAAGCCACCAGATTTCAGGGACTTATATAAAAATTAGATACGCAGAATATAATTAATAAATTGACGAAGAATTGCATTTGATGGAAGATCATAAAAATTTATGGAATTATAAGAATCATCTTATTAATTTAATTTATTAATTAAATCTCTTCAATGATAAGAGAATTATTTATATTCTTGAAATTGATATCAGAAACTAGTTTGTATAAGAATTTGCTTTTTTAATATTCAATTTTATGTATGCAATGTTACCGGGAGGAAACCGAAGAAACAAGAGATACAAGCCAATTTGTAACCATGAAATTGTATATGCACTTTGAAACCACTGTACGTTCTTATATTTATGCAGCTGGCGCCGCTGGAGCCGCGGTTGCCGGGAGATTGAGCGAAGTGGAGGATTGGAATGTCCTACTAGTCGAAGCGGGTCCGGATGAACCGGCTGGAGCCGAAGTGCCCGCCAATGCTCTACTTTATCTCGGTAATCAACTTTATTCTATCACAGCAGCAACCGAAACTCGTTGGCATACTGGCAAAATATACCTTGAACAACATTGCAGAGTAGACTGTCTAAAGGTCTCAAAATATTGACCTAAATCATATTCTCTGGCATTTAAAGACATAATTAGCTAAGTTTTTTTATGGTCTTTCTATTAAAAAATAATTTACAATTAAAAAAATCTAGTGTAGAACTAGAATTAGGAATTTTATTTGGCATAAAATATCCTCAATATTTGAAGACAGAAAATTTTAGTTAAGCACATTCTCATCTAGAAAGATTTTAAAATAAATTAAAATCACAATTTGAAAATACAATGTAGATCTCAGAGAAAGAATTTAATTCACTATGAAGAATCCACAATATTTAAAGACATAACACTTCCCTAATTAAAGAAATAACATATCTCAAACAAGGAATTCAAATTAATTCACCATAAAAAACCTTTAATATCCAAAGACATTAAATTCTAGTCAAACTCGTGATCTTTCTATCAAAAAATAATTTAATAACTCGAACGAATCATTAGAATGGATCTCGAACAAGGAGATCCAAAACTCCACAGAGAATCCCACATTTTTTACCGATATACACATAGCAAAGGACTTGCTCAAAGCAAGACTGACTTATTGCGACGTACGTAGGCGGTCCATTGGATTGGAAATATAGAACATCGAACGAATCCTCCGCCTGTCTAAGCACAAACGGAAGTTGCTACTGGCCTCGAGGTAAGAATCTCGGAGGCACGACGCTTCACCATGGAATGGCATATCAACGCGGTCAACCAAAAGATTACGAGAGATGGGCTAAACTAGGAGTCGAAGGATGGAGCTGGGACGACGTGCGTTTCTAATCTCAATCTACTGATATCTCGTCACCAAAAATTATAACCAACTTTCTCTCTTAGGTTATCCCATTCTTCTTGAAATCGGAGAACAATACGGAAATAGGAACAGTTGTCGATTCGAAATATCACGTTACCGGAGGACCAATGACTGTTGAAAGGTCTGTTCAAGAATTAACCAAAAGTAGTATTAAAACCCAGAAATAAATAATTATTAGCAATTTTCTCAATAACTGCTTTCATATTTAAGTCTTTTAAAATAAAAATAGTTATTGAGACAATTGCTGATAATTATTTATTTCTGGGTTAATATCACTCTGCCTTGTATTTAAATTACATACAATTATTAGTACGAATAGCAAGAAATTATTTGTATAAAAATAAATTTCAAATATTTGTATAAAATGGATATCAGGTTCCCTTATCAGCCAGACTTTGCTTGGGAAATCCTGAAAGCAGCGGAGGAAGCGGGTTTCGGCGTCAGCAACGACCTGGCCGGAGGGAATATGACCGGATTCGCAGTGAGTCAGACTATCAGCCGGGACGGCGTGAGATTGACGTCTGTTGGGGCATTTATTCGACCGGTAGCGCATCGTAAGAACCTCCACGTGGCGACGAACGCGCTGGTGACCAAAGTCACGGTGGCCAACAAGCGTGCCGAAGGCATCAAAATGTTGATGGTACGAGGAGATACGATGAAATTTAAGGAATTTGCCGGTGGCACGCAGCTTATCGCGGTGTTCGCTACAGAGACCTCGTTTTTATGCAACTTCATATTCATTCCTTCTCGTTTAATCTGCAGAATGGACATACGTATAGAGTACACGCGAAACGTGAAGTAATTTTATCAGCCGGCGCGATAAACACGCCGCAGGTGTTGTTGCTGTCAGGAATCGGACCTAAAGAACACCTCAAGTCCAAGAAGATCCCCGTGGCTGTGAATCTGCCAGGCGTCGGGGAAAACCTTCATAACCATCACTCTTTCTCGGTGTCTTACATGCTGAACCAGTCGTCGCCTTCGCAGTTTACCGATAACAACGCGGGACTGTATCTGCACAATCAAACCGGGCCGTTCTCCAGCACGGGGTTGTCTCAGGTCAGCGCGAAACTGGTGTCCAATCTTACTACGCCGGACGACCCGGACATTCAGATATTCTGTGCCGGTTTAACGGCCTCGTGCCGATCGGCCAGCACCAACATGACGGCAGTCTCTTTCGCCTCGGTGAATCTCAGACCGAAGAGCAGAGGTGAATTGCGCTCGTTTATTAAAGATTCGATCATTAATCATTTCTCCAATTCAAAAGCTTTTT
>SMSR01013008.1:273785-292331 GCA_019453355.1 Ceratina japonica | reverse complement strand
CACACACACACACACAAACACATACACGGGCGCGCGCACACACGTTCCTTTCTTCTCTCATCCGGTTCGGCCAGCATTCCATCGCCGGAGCTTTTATCTTTCCAGCGGGTTTCTGCATCTCCCCGTAAAGAGAAAGGGACGGGGAGATACGCGATGGAGAGCTTATCGTTCCGATGTCCCGCTAATAAACGAGAAAAATCGCGAGGACCCGACCCGCGCGCGAATCAGACCGTGACGGGGCCCGATCTCCGTGCTTTCACGTCAATTGTTAACCGTGATCGGCGCCGCGAGTCAAGAATGTTAATTCCCGACGCGTGGGACAAATTGCAATCACCCTCGCCGGAGTGTCAGAATACGGGAGAGACCGGGATTGGCATGCGATCCCGTCGACACGGATTCCATCGGTATGCGACGCAGGACACCTGGCCGAGGAATTTTCACGAAGCCGTATGCACGGTTTCAGGGCAGATTGTTAATTAGCACGAGACTTTCTTCGAGCGTTAGAAGACAGATATATATATATTCTTCAATAGAGAGTAGACTCGTGTTGTAGTTCAGTTTCATTAGAGATTGCGCAAAGCCGCGAGACAAATCCGCGATTTTGCACACAGGCAGGCAGGCATTGTAGGAGCGTTTCAGAAGCGGTTGGCACACGATTGGGAAAGGTTGCGAAGGGATTATGAAAGCACGGTTTTCTTCTCGTTTCCATTATGAACGGATAGGAGTTAGCACCGGGCCAAAAAAGAAGTCTCCCGTGCCAGGGCATAAATTAGAAAGACAGGACCTATTAATCAGATAGTACTCCTCTCGCCGTTCAACAGTTCCTAAACTCTGCGCGCGTTTAGCGTCAAGCGATTCGAACGTAATAGCCTGCCGGGAGATTAACGTGATAAGATTCTAAGCGCGATTTATTTAAGAGCCCTAGCGTAAAAACGTTGACGGACCATTGAAATTTTAATAGTTCTTAGATTACAGCCATTAGTATTACAGTCTCCAGTCGAAGTCTTACTTCCATGATTCGGTATTCGAAGTAAATACTTTTTCTCCGGACAACGCGCGCGTGTTTTTCATCAATTTTAATTTACCTGAAATTAGATGCAAAGTCGAATTGACATGCGTGTTCACGACGAGGTGTTCAAGGTGGATTTACTCGCATTCGACACGCGTGCACTTTCTAGCGTGCACGCGCGAGTGAACGTCACTTTCTCGGGATGCAACGCCCTTCGCGAGGAACGGGCATCAGTTGCTTTTTCAGGGCTCCTGTAGCCTGTTATTTCGTATGGGACAAGCCTGGCTTCCTTAAGGATCGCGCACCTGCGCTACTTTTTCTGAGAAACGAATGTACGCTTCCGAGCATTAATCAAGCCGGATCATGAATATTTATGCGAACCGTGTTTATCATCTACGCACCGTTGCATATTTCATTTTTCCTTTTTTGTATATGTAATTATGCTTGCAATTATTCTGCATTAAAAGATTTCTGCTCAAAAACTGTTTAAATTGGGTTGTAAATATTTTGATTGAAGCTGTAACAATTAGTGATTCTTTTAGTGATACTAGAGCTATCATGCACTGCCTTTTTTTAAATCGTTCTATAAAGAATCTAATTCTATGTGGTACCAAAGTGGTACCAAAGTAAAGTTCAGCATTGTTCACTTAGTACCAAACTAAATTACCAGCGCAAAGATTAAATTACATTCATTTATACAAAATATATAAACATAGTAAATTAATGTGCAAAAATTGTCTATAGATTAGTTTAGTTTGAATTCCTCTCAATTAATCTAATTAAATAATTATAATTCATCATAAATCGAATCGGAATCGAGACCCAAACGTCAATTGGCAATTGACGTCCAATCGAATTAAAGATTTAATCATTTATCTACTCGAGAAAGAAGCAGCAACCAACTCTGAATACCTAAGCACTAAGCACTGATCGGTGTCCAACATCGTGCATCTATGCATCGATACATCGACGACGACGCCAGCATTGAATTGAAACGTGGACGCGACAAGTTTTCCCGGACAAGACAAACTCTTTGTCCGCAGCGGTGGATCTTCGACGTCTGTTTCGATGCATCGCGCGGAGTTCGTCGCCGATTTGTAATTCAACGAGCGTGTCCGCCGCGGTCGCCACGGCTAAACGCAAGGAATTGCGCTTTTCTTCGTTAAACTTTAGACGTCAGCGGCGCGTGCGTCCTCAGTTTAACGACGCTTGATCAGCCGGCGATCCGCGGCTTTCGAACGCAATTTTTCCAGATCGGCCCTTTCCCACCGGCGGCATTCATCCCGCGGAGGAATTTACAGCCGCGGATCAACGGTTCAACTTTTATCATTTCCCAACTCCGTTGCGAAACAGATAAAGAACCTCTCAAAACTTCTTGTCCTATACCATGTAAAAGTCTGCTATTTAAGCGGTGCCCAAGCGAGTTTGACTATTTAAAGTGCAACAATTATGCAACAAACTTGCGAAACGCGCGAGTTGGAACGGAACTTCATTCTTCTTTTCGGCGCTGGCAAACGCCGGCGCTGCGTCGCGCGCGTACACTTTCGACGCCCGCCCGCGCCCGGGAACAACGAGACGATACCAATTACATAGACAAAACGCGACGGAATTGACTGACGTCCGGTTCGACGTTTCCGCGCGATGCCAATAAACGGCCGTGAATTGCGCAAACAGTCATCAGCGGCGGCTGCGAATTGTCTCCGCGCTCAGCGGATGAGCGCTCGCACCTGTTCTTATTTGACACGCCTTTATATACACGCATTATGTATAAACATGTGCAACTTGTTTGCGTTACGCCTTTGTCTCGTGTTATTTTTATCATTATCATCTCGGTTGCAACAATGTGTTATCTTCTGTTTTTGTAAGACTTTGCAACCGGCGACGTTGGTTACAAGTAATTAATAAGGAGGACCCCAAGGCTGCCGCTCTGCATGTAACACCTGGTATTACGTGTTTAACTTCGGAGCCGCTGATATACGGTTTCACGTCACGTTCATGGTTTCACTGAGAAATCGCCACGGTTCCAGTAATATGCAATCCTCCTTTCGCTACGAGGCTCATATGGTTCAGACAATTAACATTGAATCTCGTCGTTAAGTCGAGGATTTTATGTATGATATAAAATTGTATCTATAGGAAATGGAAAGTAAATCTCGATCTAAATTTCATTTGATGAGAAAAACAGGGAAGAGAGAAGAAATTCATAGTCTATGCATTATTCGTATCATTCAACAAGTGTCATCATATTACAAAGTATTGTCATAAAATTATCACCTCATGCCAAACTGCAATTGTCACCTCATTTAAAATGTAAAATATTATTTCTCAAATTTTCTGCCACATAATTAAGATTAAAAAATATATGCACATAAAAAGTGCCTCTTCGTTGAAAATTAGTACATCGCTTAGTTAAAAATGAATAGAATTTATAAGGAGAAAGAAAAAAGAAGTTTGTACTCGAAGAATAAAACAGTTTTAAGAAAATTGTATATAGTATGAATTCCTTTTGCTTATGTAATTTAGGTATATTAAATTTTTCAAGGAGGTTGCACAGTCAAGTGGTCAGGAATTCGCATGTAAGAAGAATATTTTGGAATCAGAAGCAGATTTAATCCGAACTCATAATCCTAAATTTTATGCCAACTCCGAGCATTTTCTAAAAATATTATACGTTGTTATGCCAGCGGAGGCCTGTTGAGCGATGAAACCCGCCGCGCTCGAGCAACTTCGAGGCTTCGAACCTGCGGCTAAACTACGGAATCGAACACCGATGTGAGTTTTAATTAAACGTTGCAAAGCTTTTCGACTCACGTCGGTGTATTGAACTGTTAATGAACTATTGTAATGAACTATTAAACATTGTTCGCGAAGTTATTTATGATTGACGAGCACGTCTAGAGAATGGGCTGATTAGAGTAGATTTAAAGACGTCATAGGTCGATCATTAAACTCGATTTCGAGGTAAGAAACAAGGACAGTGGAAATAAAATAATGAACTTGACTTCTGAATAAATTTGCTAAGCAACAAAAAATTTGTAATTCATACATTCCGGGAACTTAAAATAATTTTTTTTGTCTTGATAACGATGCCTGAAAATATTTTTTAAAGATTTTACAGGAAATGATAAATAACGACAAGAATTCGCTCACTTGCAAAGAATTTACATTGCCATTCAATCATTTGGTAGCAGTCAAGTTTTGTACTTGACTTAATTTTTTATCAGATCAAAAGTAATTTATTTACATTGAAAGACTAGTTCACACACACATATGTTGAGTTCAATGAATAGATTAATCCAAATACGTAGTACAGTTTTTATTATTATTAGTTTCAAAGTAAGAACGAAGTTATTAGGGTGAACCAAAAGTTCTTTGTTGCTTCAGTTTGTATAATTTATTAAGGTCAGTATTATCAGGTCTAACATTTGTATATATGTATACGAAGTATCTTTATTGACTTTAAAAAATTATATTATACAAAATGAAACCTCAAAAAGACGCACGAATTTTTGGTTCATCCACCTTGAAAAACTTTTAAATAGTAAGTACTGTATAAATAGAAGAGAAGAAAGATCATCAATTAGACTGCTAAAAATGACAAAAATGACAAAAATTGGAGTAACAATCATTCAGCATTTTTTCCGATACCTACGACACGTGCAATGCTTGATAAGGTACAAAACTAATTATACTGTTTACAAGACCTGAATTCTTATCACCTTCATGCATTTTCTTTAAATAAGTTTAACAGTATAAAAAGCACGAGAGCATAAGTGGAAGTTCTACTGTCGGCGACATGAGTGGTATGTTTGGATTTGTGTTTTTACGTGTTAAGCATCAAAAGAATTACTCATCGTCATTATTAATTAATTTCTGAAGGTTGTATGAGCTGTAAAATCTCTGTCAAAAGTTTAAAATATGTGATAAAAACCTGTGTTCAATTTGCACTTCAAAGTGCACATTTGTTTACTTTAAACGTGTACTAATAATTATATAAAATTACAAAATTTCCTCATTGTTGCATGTATATTGTTTCATAAATGAAATCAAAATCTTTGCATTCAACGTAAGAATTTTAAATGTAATAACTAGACTGCGGATGTTTATGCAAATTCAGTCTTTTATGAATGAAATTAAGGAAACGCAATGCATATAAACACCTGTTTTCTCCTCTAAATATTACAAATTCTAATTTACTTCAAATATTTCTTATTTCCTTACATATCAATGCATACTGCATTTCATTAGACGCTATTACCATAAAATGTTCCTTTCTTTTTCATTAATAGATTTCGTAAGAATTGTCAAACTTTTAATGCTCTGTCACTGTTTCTATTTAAGAGCTCATGCAACCTTAAAACAGTTTCGCAGTGGAGAAGACTGCGGCGCAAAGTACGCCGCACTAAATCTGACAATTTAATGAAGTCTCTCTCCGAGCGAACTACAAGGGAATTGCGTTAACCGTGATTCGATAGTGTATGCTTCAGGTTACCAATCTCCGCAGTGCCTTCGCCCGTTCGGTGGCGGGCCTCAGCTCACCGATGTTTGTGCGGCAACGGCAAGCACAGGAGTTTTGTTTCTAACGCTGCTCAACAACCTACTGGTCTCGAACCCGCAAATCGGCGACCCATGCGGACGCGTCGATCCTATCACCCGTCCGAGATTCAGTTACGATTTTATCGTCGTTGGCGGTAAGCCACCAGATTTCAGGGACTTATATAAAAATTAGATACGCAGAATATAATTAATAAATTGACGAAGAATTGCATTTGATGGAAGATCATAAAAATTTATGGAATTATAAGAATCATCTTATTAATTTAATTTATTAATTAAATCTCTTCAATGATAAGAGAATTATTTATATTCTTGAAATTGATATCAGAAACTAGTTTGTATAAGAATTTGCTTTTTTAATATTCAATTTTATGTATGCAATGTTACCGGGAGGAAACCGAAGAAACAAGAGATACAAGCCAATTTGTAACCATGAAATTGTATATGCACTTTGAAACCACTGTACGTTCTTATATTTATGCAGCTGGCGCCGCTGGAGCCGCGGTTGCCGGGAGATTGAGCGAAGTGGAGGATTGGAATGTCCTACTAGTCGAAGCGGGTCCGGATGAACCGGCTGGAGCCGAAGTGCCCGCCAATGCTCTACTTTATCTCGGTAATCAACTTTATTCTATCACAGCAGCAACCGAAACTCGTTGGCATACTGGCAAAATATACCTTGAACAACATTGCAGAGTAGACTGTCTAAAGGTCTCAAAATATTGACCTAAATCATATTCTCTGGCATTTAAAGACATAATTAGCTAAGTTTTTTTATGGTCTTTCTATTAAAAAATAATTTACAATTAAAAAAATCTAGTGTAGAACTAGAATTAGGAATTTTATTTGGCATAAAATATCCTCAATATTTGAAGACAGAAAATTTTAGTTAAGCACATTCTCATCTAGAAAGATTTTAAAATAAATTAAAATCACAATTTGAAAATACAATGTAGATCTCAGAGAAAGAATTTAATTCACTATGAAGAATCCACAATATTTAAAGACATAACACTTCCCTAATTAAAGAAATAACATATCTCAAACAAGGAATTCAAATTAATTCACCATAAAAAACCTTTAATATCCAAAGACATTAAATTCTAGTCAAACTCGTGATCTTTCTATCAAAAAATAATTTAATAACTCGAACGAATCATTAGAATGGATCTCGAACAAGGAGATCCAAAACTCCACAGAGAATCCCACATTTTTTACCGATATACACATAGCAAAGGACTTGCTCAAAGCAAGACTGACTTATTGCGACGTACGTAGGCGGTCCATTGGATTGGAAATATAGAACATCGAACGAATCCTCCGCCTGTCTAAGCACAAACGGAAGTTGCTACTGGCCTCGAGGTAAGAATCTCGGAGGCACGACGCTTCACCATGGAATGGCATATCAACGCGGTCAACCAAAAGATTACGAGAGATGGGCTAAACTAGGAGTCGAAGGATGGAGCTGGGACGACGTGCGTTTCTAATCTCAATCTACTGATATCTCGTCACCAAAAATTATAACCAACTTTCTCTCTTAGGTTATCCCATTCTTCTTGAAATCGGAGAACAATACGGAAATAGGAACAGTTGTCGATTCGAAATATCACGTTACCGGAGGACCAATGACTGTTGAAAGGTCTGTTCAAGAATTAACCAAAAGTAGTATTAAAACCCAGAAATAAATAATTATTAGCAATTTTCTCAATAACTGCTTTCATATTTAAGTCTTTTAAAATAAAAATAGTTATTGAGACAATTGCTGATAATTATTTATTTCTGGGTTAATATCACTTTTATCGTCGTTGGCGGTAAGCCACCAGATTTCAGGGACTTATATAAAAAATAGATACGCAGAATATAATTAATAACTTGACGAAGAGAATGCATTTGATGGAAGATCATAAAAATTTATGGAATTATATGAATCATCTTATTAATTTAATTTATTAATTAAATCTCTTCAATGATAAGAGAATTATTTATATTCTTGAAATTGATATCAGAAACTAGTTTGTATGAGAATTTGCTTTTTTAATATTCAATTTTATGTATGCAATGTTACCGGGAGGAAACCGAAGAAACAAGAGATACAAGCCAATTTGTAACCATGAAATTGTATATGCACTTTGAAACCACTGTACGTTCTTATATTTATGCAGCTGGCGCCGCTGGAGCCGCGGTTGCCGGGAGATTGAGCGAAGTGGAGGATTGGAATGTCCTACTAGTCGAAGCGGGTCCGGATGAACCGGCTGGAGCCGAAGTGCCCGCCAATGCTCTACTTTATCTCGGTAATCAACTTTATTCTATCACAGCAGCAACCGAAACTCGTTGGCATACTGGCAAAATATACCTTGAACAACATTGCAGAGTAGACTGTCTAAAGGTCTCAAAATATTGACCTAAATCATATTCTCTGGCATTTAAAGACATAATTAGCTAAGTTTTTTTATGGTCTTTCTATTAAAAAATAATTTACAATTAAAAAAATCTAGTGTAGAACTAGAATTAGGAATTTTATTTGGCATAAAATATCCTCAATATTTGAAGACAGAAAATTTTAGTTAAGCACATTCTCATCTAGAAAGATTTTAAAATAAATTAAAATCACAATTTGAAAATACAATGTAGATCTCAGAGAAAGAATTTAATTCACTATGAAGAATCCACAATATTTAAAGACATAACACTTCCCTAATTAAAGAAATAACATATCTCAAACAAGGAATTCAAATTAATTCACCATAAAAAACCTTTAATATCCAAAGACATTAAATTCTAGTCAAACTCGTGATCTTTCTATCAAAAAATAATTTAATAACTCGAACGAATCATTAGAATGGATCTCGAACAAGGAGATCCAAAACTCCACAGAGAATCCCACATTTTTTACCGATATACACATAGCAAAGGACTTGCTCAAAGCAAGACTGACTTATTGCGACGTACGTAGGCGGTCCATTGGATTGGAAATATAGAACATCGAACGAATCCTCCGCCTGTCTAAGCACAAACGGAAGTTGCTACTGGCCTCGAGGTAAGAATCTCGGAGGCACGACGCTTCACCATGGAATGGCATATCAACGCGGTCAACCAAAAGATTACGAGAGATGGGCTAAACTAGGAGTCGAAGGATGGAGCTGGGACGACGTGCGTTTCTAATCTCAATCTACTGATATCTCGTCACCAAAAATTATAACCAACTTTCTCTCTTAGGTTATCCCATTCTTCTTGAAATCGGAGAACAATACGGAAATAGGAACAGTTGTCGATTCGAAATATCACGTTACCGGAGGACCAATGACTGTTGAAAGGTCTGTTCAAGAATTAACCAAAAGTAGTATTAAAACCCAGAAATAAATAATTATTAGCAATTTTCTCAATAACTGCTTTCATATTTAAGTCTTTTAAAATAAAAATAGTTATTGAGACAATTGCTGATAATTATTTATTTCTGGGTTAATATCACTCTGCCTTGTATTTAAATTACATACAATTATTAGTACGAATAGCAAGAAATTATTTGTATAAAAATAAATTTCAAATATTTGTATAAAATGGATATCAGGTTCCCTTATCAGCCAGACTTTGCTTGGGAAATCCTGAAAGCAGCGGAGGAAGCGGGTTTCGGCGTCAGCAACGACCTGGCCGGAGGGAATATGACCGGATTCGCAGTGAGTCAGACTATCAGCCGGGACGGCGTGAGATTGACGTCTGTTGGGGCATTTATTCGACCGGTAGCGCATCGTAAGAACCTCCACGTGGCGACGAACGCGCTGGTGACCAAAGTCACGGTGGCCAACAAGCGTGCCGAAGGCATCAAAATGTTGATGGTACGAGGAGATACGATGAAATTTAAGGAATTTGCCGGTGGCACGCAGCTTATCGCGGTGTTCGCTACAGAGACCTCGTTTTTATGCAACTTCATATTCATTCCTTCTCGTTTAATCTGCAGAATGGACATACGTATAGAGTACACGCGAAACGTGAAGTAATTTTATCAGCCGGCGCGATAAACACGCCGCAGGTGTTGTTGCTGTCAGGAATCGGACCTAAAGAACACCTCAAGTCCAAGAAGATCCCCGTGGCTGTGAATCTGCCAGGCGTCGGGGAAAACCTTCATAACCATCACTCTTTCTCGGTGTCTTACATGCTGAACCAGTCGTCGCCTTCGCAGTTTACCGATAACAACGCGGGACTGTATCTGCACAATCAAACCGGGCCGTTCTCCAGCACGGGGTTGTCTCAGGTCAGCGCGAAACTGGTGTCCAATCTTACTACGCCGGACGACCCGGACATTCAGATATTCTGTGCCGGTTTAACGGCCTCGTGCCGATCGGCCAGCACCAACATGACGGCAGTCTCTTTCGCCTCGGTGAATCTCAGACCGAAGAGCAGAGGTGAATTGCGCTCGTTTATTAAAGATTCGATCATTAATCATTTCTCCAATTCAAAAGCTTTTTTGTTCTCACATTAAACATGAAATCTCATAGAAATTAATTGTTTAGAATTGTTTTAGGAATAAAATTTTTAAAAAATTAAGGAATAAATAAATAAATTCGTAGGTCGGATCACGTTGAACAGCAACAACCCACGGGACCCGCCGTACATCTGGGGCAACGACTTGGGAACCGATGAAGATATTAATCGCGTTATTCAAGGACTTCGTTACATCCAGAAATTGATGAACACAACGACGATGAGAAATCACGGCGCGACGCTTCGGAATATACCCATACCGGCGTGTGCCAAGCTCACGTATGACAGCGACGACTATTGGAAATGTGCTATAAAGTGGAACTCGAAACCGGAGAATCATCAAGCCGGTACCGCGAAAATGGGTCCAGCTTCAGATCCGATGGCAGTAGTTGACTCGAAGTTGAGAGTGCACGGTGTCAAGAAACTTAGAGTAGCTGATGCATCCGTCATGCCTGAGGTACGTATCATTCTTTTTTATGTGGTCCATACATTCTTAAAATTGTATGAACCTAAGATTTTGTCAGTTGTTTCTCTTATGGAAAGTGATTCAGTAATTTCATTTATGAAAAAATGAGAATGTTCTGCAATTTGTTTGAAGAATATTAAAATATTAGATATATAATATGATAGGATATTGAAATATTTTTAAAACAAATTAGACATCGTACATTTTTTAGGTATATTTCATAAATCTGGCACGGAATCCCTTGATGTCATTGTAATTGACATGTTTTAAAACGCATTGAAATATAATTGATAATTTCACAGGTAATATCGGGCAATCCCGTTGCCGCGTTCACCATGATCGGGGAAAGAGTTGCGGACTTCATCAAGGCAGACTATCTGCCCAAGAAAGCGCAACCAACTCCAACCAGCCCTCCACCACCAACTCCAACCAGCCCTCCACCACCAACTCCAACCAGCCCTCCACCACCAACTCCAACCAACCCTCCACCACCAACTCCAACCAATCCTCCACCACCAACTCCAACCAATCCTCCACCACCAACTCCAACCAGCCCTCCACCACCAACTCCAACCAATCCTCCACCACCAACTCCAACCGGCCCTCCATCACCAACTCCAACCGGCCCTCCATCACCAACTCCAACCGGCCCTCCATCACCAACTCCAACCGGCCCTCCACTACCAGTTCCAACCGGCCCTCCACTACCAGTTCCAACCATCCCTCCACTACCAGTTCCAACCATCCCTCCACTACCAGTTCCAACCAACCCTCTACAAGACATAGGACAACAAATAAAGAAGGGATACGATGAGTTCGAGAAGAAAAAGAAAGAGATAGCTAAAGAACTGGGCGTACCTATACCTGGATTATGGGACTAAAATATGTACTTTGAAAGTAAAAGAATTTAAATAATACAATAAAAGAAGATAATTTTTGAAGCATTAAAAATAATTGTCTTATTAACCCAGTTGTATCATTAGCGTGTATATACAATGTACGATTTTCCTGATCACTATTATCATACTATATAATATAAAAATTCATTTATATTGTATGTACAACAATAATATACTATTAAATCCTGATATTATATATATATATAATAATTAATTGATATAATAATCATAACATAACAAAAATTTGATGATAAGTACGTTCTTTTTCACACTTGCATTTCTCATGATGCAAATGGGTTAAACAGGAGAGCACTTCGTTGACGATAAAATTTCTGAAGGATTCTAGGATATCCAGGTGTGATTCAATGGAGAAAAATGTTTCCTCTTACAGTTAGAAGCACGCGTATGCAATAAGGAAGACGAGATGGGCCCCGATTTGTAACACGTATTCTCTCATTCAGTAAATTTTGAGAATAACGGGTCCCTGTGAATCATCGACGAGACTATCAAAAATTAATGATCGTAACCTATTTGAACGACGGATACGGTCGAATTCGGTGGAACGAGCGTGGTAGGATTACTGACGTCGGTGGAGGACGCCGCAATTTTTCAGGAAGCGTAAGAGAAGGCGGCTGCGGATATCGGGATCGACCCAATTTTCTCGGTAAATTTTCCCCGTCAGCGGAAAAAGTAGGGCCCGGTCAACCGACCAAAGACTCCTTTCTTTGCTCAGGCATAATATCCCGGACTCGAGATAAGAATTGAAAATCCTTTCGAAGACCGAACAAGCTGATTTCCGACGAAAATCTTCTGCTCTACAAACACCGTTTAAAAAACAGTTCGCAATCGATTCATATTGGCATATTTTTTTTGGTCATCGCCACCGAAATAGTTGTCAATATGAAATACAAGTTGAAGTGAATATTAATAGCTGAAATGACTTATTTATTTATTTATTTATTTCAGGAGCCACTCGGTATAAGTCAGCTTTGCTGTGAACGTGAGTCATGCCGTGTAAATCATCATAGGAACTTCGATCCATAAGTCTATGTGGTTTTCATAAATAAATAACAGGTAATAACATTTTTATTGGCTTGTTAACTACGAAAAAATTGCTCAGAGGCGAGTTAAGATAGGTATGTCACAGAAAACGATTTTGATTTATTATCCACAACATAGTTTACATGGTATTGCTTAATATTTCATGTTTTATTGTTTAGGCCAACGTAAGCCTTGAGTGGTAGTGAATAGTGAAAGTATTTAGTAGATTATTAGGAAAATTTATCTCATGCTGATGATGGTGAGAAAAACCTTGACCAAAGGGAATTTTTGTATTTTTATACACACGATTTTTGTTCATTTTGAATATGAATATTGAAATACATTGCTTGCATTTGCAATATCAGTACTGAATTTGGTGTATTTCAAATTAGAGATGCTTCTATCTAGAAAAAATCGAATTATCTGAGTGCATCTGAGTTTATTGATAAAAATGATCACAGAACTCCAAGGTACAAAATAAATGCAACAAAAGTCAAGGGATAAAGGAAATGGAATGAGTTGGTTCAAAATGAAATGGGTAAGATATTGCACAACGCAATTNACATGGTATTGCTTAATATTTCATGTTTTATTGTTTAGGCCAACGTAAGCTTTGAGTGGTAGTGAATAGTGAAAGTATTTAGTAGATTATTAGGAAAATTTATCTCATGCTGATGATGGTGAGAAAAGCCTTGACCAAAAGGAATTTTTGTATTTTTATACACACGATTTCTGTTCATTTTGAATATGAACATTGAAATACATTGCTTGCATTAGCTTGCATTTGCAATATTAGTACTGAATTTGGTGTATTTCAAATTAGAGATGCTTCTATCTAGAAAAAATCGAATTATCTGAGTGCATCTGAGTTTATTGATAAAAATGATCACAGAACTCCAAGGTACAAAATAAATACAAGAAAAGTCAAGGAATAAAGGAAATGAAATGAGTTGGTTCAAAATGAAATGGGTAAGATATTGCACAACGCAATTGAATTCTACCTTCGACAAAGAAATTTCATCAGATGATTCTCCACTTTATGAAATAAACATAAATAAGACATAATATGAAACATTATAGTACAAATTTATTTAGGATTAATAAAAACAGATATAAACTTCAGTATCAAATAAGTAAATCTTGATTCAGGAAATGGTGGTGAAAGTTATAATTTGAACGAATATATATCCAGTCACTTTCTTTAGCTAACAAATTTCTTCAAGTTATTAAAATGACATTTTCCGGTCTTTAATCCTATTTCACTTCCGATTAATTCTAGTTGTCTATAAACTTATATTAAAAAAATATACTTGGCGTTACCAGTGGCATTTTCTATATCCAATTTGCAGAGAACTTATTTATTTCAATTCTAACGATAATGGAAATACACTGACACTTCCTAGCCCTTAATTAATTGCCTTATAATAAATTTATAAAAAGTTACGTTTAATCAAACCAGCAAATAATTACTAATCAATTAGTATCAAGATTGTATGAATCATTCCATGAGACATTGTATCAATTACTATGCCAATTATAGAATCAGCCATGATACGAAACATTAAATGAATTTTTATTATAATATTTATAGCCAGCAGCGTATGATGCAAATATCATAAAACGAATTCTATTTTCCTAATGGCATATCTTGCATCCAGAAGCAAGTAACAGGTCGTTGATGCATAACGAAACGGGGATTCCATTATTTAATGGCGATCATAAAACGATTATGCGTCCAACTAATAAGCAGGATCAATGCGTACGAAGCTGGTCTCAAAATAAAGAGGAGAATAACGTTCTTGTTTACGGTGCGACAGTTTTAAAGAAAGCGCGTAATGAAATCGGCAGATAACGCAAACAATGTGAACGTGTTGCGACACCCATTTCTCGAAATGAGTTCCATTGTTGGATCGGCATCGACACTTGGGACGGCAGTAAAATTAATGTTTAGTTAACAATAAAAACGGCTGTGCAATCACGCCCCCAAGGTCACAGATTTTTTGTTATGGTAATTAAACGATTGGAAACACCGGCGTCGGGATACGATTACTCTAAACATTGACGCCGGTCGACATGCATTAACCGTGCGTCGAGATTAGGAGGATGAATAACGACCTGATAATGAGATTCTTAAGGTAATCATTCCCCAGAACAGAAGCACTGGAAGTTGTTTGGAATTTTTTACAAGGTTCCCAAAAAAATGTCTTTAGTAAACTGTACAGGTGTAAGTGTAAAATTTCTATTTCTAACTGTTTATCTTTAAACCTTATCGCGACTAATGTAGCAAAATAATAACTGGCTTTTTGCACGGCGAACGCGAAAAAAAAACTTTGGTAAAAAGAGTTTAACGACTGTCCTATGATGTTCTATCACCGTAGATCATAAAGATAAAAACGTAGCCTTGGAGATAATCGTGCGGTATCGTCGTGAAATCAATAACAAAAACAGATGACGTGTTCCGCAAGTGAAGGAAGAAGACGTCGCCCGTTCTCCCACGTTTTTCGCGGACAGCGACTGCGAATTGATTCCGGACGATTAAAGAGAGTCCGCGACTCGAATAGTCGATGGAGGCGCGTCGGATCAACGGTGCTCGACTTCCGCGTTCGTGAACAAACGGAGGAATCGCGGGATTACCAACCGAACGGGGAAATTTGTGAAAAATTTCCCGTTTGCGGGTAAACGCTAGATCGGACGTCGATAAAGCGTCGTAAATCAAGAGCTCGCTTCCGTTATATCGTAACTTTCGTCCGATCGACGGATTCGCCGATAACAGGAAATCGTCTCTCCATGAAAAATCAAAAACCTTTAAGGATTCTCGCTATGAAACCCAAATAAATGGAGCGTTTATCCTGCAAGTGATATAAGTTTATAGATCGGTAACATTGAGAAGATAATATAAAGTAAATGTCCCAATTTTTATCCACTATCTTATATTCTTATAATTTTAAGGTAAAATATGAAATTGTAGAAGAATATACCAGCGAGTAGAAATTGAGAACTGAAATTGAGACATTAATTTAGCGAGTGTTTCATTTACAGAAAACACGTTGATATGCTTTGATCAAACGGAAGGTCATATATCATTGTCTATGCAAACACTTAAATACCTCAAAACAAGGAAAAATTGACTTACATAATTTTCAAAATAATTAGTCTGAGGCCTAAAATAATTTGTTGAAGTAACGTCGTGTTTGACGAGGAATCAAGCTGATAATTTCGACAGATAACGCGTAATGAACGTTGAACGATTCGAATGTTTCCTATCATAAACACAGCATGGGAACGTTTAATCTTTTTGCACTATCGCCCAGAACAAAGCGCCGATTGTTGAACTCTAGAAAATAATTAAATACTGTCTCTCTATATTTGAGTTAAACAGCGCGAGGGGGTCTCTTATCGAAGACAGCATGAATTAATTCGTTTGTTCGAATTATCAACCGACACCACGTGTGCAACGAGACTTTTTTACGAAACCGAGTGTTTTTATCATCGGGCACTTTCCACTCGCGATACTTATGCAATTAATGCACATTACACACCGAGTAGCTTGGGAACCGATCGCGCAGAAATTCGGTAGTTAACAGCATTAACCGTGCGCTATTAACTTACTGCATATTTGCGCACGTTAATTACGAATATTGTTATCGGAGGGATTGCGTAATTGTCTGACGGGTGACACGATTGCTTGGCACGGGTCTAAATATTTACCCGGTGCACCTGTATCACGACTCATTCTTCGAAATCGTCTCTCATAATTGCTATCAGTATTCCGATATAATACAAGCTCATTTGTTTTTATTAGTAATCATTCGATATCAACACCGGATGTCATTTTTATGATCTTATACCATCGACAAATACACGACTACGCTAACCTTTACTTAAAAAGAAACCAGTAGAAAACGGAAGAAAATCCGTGTCTCATGGGGCAATTTATTCGCCAGGTCGTGGAAATAAAAGCATTGTGTCGCGACCGGATAGTCGCGAAGGATAAGAGAACCGGTATGGAATTATCGACGCGAGAATTACCCGACGGAGTTCTGCGAACGGGACAAGACACGGCTACCTCAATCCCGGCGTTTCGCGCGTACACGCGTGAACAACTCGAACCCCGCAAAGGGCGTGAAGTCGTAACGATGTTCAGTCGAGGAACATTTATCGTCGAACAGTCGGTTAGCTCAGTCACGCGTTAATGATAAACCGGCGGACGAGCAATAAAGAGCGGCGTTATCAACGTGCACGGGGAAACTTTACACTCGAAACACGCGTACGATGCGCGAAGGTACATAAATGATGATGCGAACGATAAATACCTGGCCACGGAGTCAGGCACGAATATGTTCCACCATGAAGGCCTCTTTTGTCTCGCCTGCGGGTAAAGCCCGTCGGTGCTTCCGACCTCCGTCGGGACGCCGGCGACGCCTTTCCTCCTCTTCCGATCGAGTTTCGGGGGTTTCGCGAGTATATGCCAGGACTTCCTGCGGCCCTTCTTGCCCTCGAGGTCCGCCTGTATCCTCTCGTTCTCCAACAGCTCCTGGTTCTCTTCGAGGAGGTCCTGGGACACGTAGAAAACGGAGCAACGCCTGCCTCCTTCACTAGCTCGTCTCTTATCCTTCTGCACTTTCGCGTTCTCCTTCTCTTCGACGACACTACCGCGTCTCGCCTTCTGGAACAGGCTGTCTCTCCGCGCCTTCAGATCTTCTAACACGCTGTGCCTCCTGCCTTTGTTGTCGCGCAGAATGCTGCTCGACTCTCGCCTGTTCCCAACGGCGCCGATCAGCTTCGCGAACGACGACTCCTTGTCCATCATCGACGGGATCGAGTTGGTCGACGCGTATTTCGTGGCCGTGTGGCCATTGTTCTGCGGCTCGTTGCTGATGTACATCTTGGTTTCCATGCTACGCCGGATCCACTGTATACTGGCGAACGGACACGAACACACACACACACGCGCGCACTCGCGGCACTCAACTGCGGCCGCGGATAACTCGGAGTAAGGAAAAAGCAGGGACTCGTCGGTGGCGCGCACGAAACGCGATTACCCGAGGTCCGCGATCATTTTCCCGGCGTCGGTTAAGGGAAACACGGAAGGCATAAGCGGGCAGCCGTACCGTTAAGGCGCGATCGGCATTATTCCGTCGCCGGGTGAAAGCAGCCACGGCGGCGTACCGAGTGACCGCCTTTTCACTCCTCCGTGAAACGTGCGCCGGCTATCCTCGCCGCGAACGTAGAAAACCAGCGGTAGAACCTGCCGCTCGTTCGTTACCGTTGCCGCGCGTACAGAACGAACGGCCACTGTCCACGAGGTACGTGCAGCACACACGAGGCACGCGAGATCCGACAGATCGTTGACCCAGAGGAGAACCGCGCGCAGAAAACCAGCCCGGCTCCAACGACGACGACGACGACGACGAAGACTCCTCTCTGCCACCTCGCGCGTTTTGTATCTCTATTTATTTCTGGCGTACAAAGCCCCTCGGTTGGAAACTCGTTCCCGAGTCCTCTCTTTCTTCACGGCTCGCTACGCGTCAACTCTTTCGACCCTTGCGCGGGCTGCCTCGCCCTTGAATCGCCGCACCGAGCCCCGTGTACCTCTCTTCTCTTCACCGTGTCGCTATTTACACACTCTGTGTTCACCGACGGTCTTACTACGCGTTGTCACNACTTCATATTCATTCCTTCTCGTTTAATCTGCAGAATGGACATACGTATAAAGTACACGCGAAACGTGAAGTAATTTTATCAGCCGGCACGATAAACACGCCGCAGGTGTTGTTGCTGTCAGGAATCGGACCTAAAGAACACCTCAAGTCCAAGAAGATCCCCGTGGCTGTGGATCTGCCAGGCGTCGGGGAAAACCTTCATAACCATCACTCTTTCTTGGTGTCTTACATGCTGAACCAGTCGTCGCCTTCTCAGTTCACCGATAACAACGCGGCATTGTATCTGTACAATCAAACCGGACCGCTCTCCAGCACGGGGTTGTCTCAGGTCAGCGCGAAACTGGTGTCCAATCTTACTACGCCGGACGACCCGGACATTCAGATATTCTGTGCCGGTTTAACGGCCTCGTGCCGATCGGCCAGCACCAACATGAC
>SMSR01013008.1:247670-272822 GCA_019453355.1 Ceratina japonica | reverse complement strand
ATGATAAGAGGAGCAAAAGAAAATAAATATATAACACAACGTTTATTATCAAAAACCTAGATTAAATTAAATTAGAAATATTAGCCCTAATTCATATTTTGTTCAGATAGTTTCTGGATTTTTCAACAATTTCGTTACTGCATTTCAAACTGTTGCACTTAAATTGTTTTGCAGCTAACGTAATTGCACCTTCCTGCAACTTTTCGTTTTTCTTTTGATGCATCAAGAACTGGATAATCACATCTGACGAGAAAAGAAGCCAGTCCGGAGAAATTGCGATGTGAACAGGAGTTGGGACATTTACTATTGATTTTGTTACTTTTTGATAGGATTGTATCTGACTTGTTTACATTGGCAATAAATTTTACGACTCCTATTCTTGCTCACTTTTTATTGTCTGTCAGTTTTTATACAATAATGAACTATATTTAGGTTTTTTTTTACGTTTGAATGCAATTTAGTAGAAGCAATGGTACTTCAATTTCGTCGCAGCTTAAAATTACTATTTTAGCAGTATGACTAAACAAATTTAGTTTTCTTCTTATTTCTTACAAAAGTGTTTAGAAACGGTAATTTGACCGGCTCATGCAACATTATTAAATCCGTTTGATAATCCTCTGTCATTGTTTTTATTTAAGGGTTCATGCAACTTTGAATCAGCATTGTGTAATTCGATATGCATGAGTCAAATGACTTCTTGCCAAGCGATGCATCATCGAGGAGCTCGTCTAAACGACACGAGGAAACGATCTTTTCTGGGACAAGCAGTATCGTAACATTTTGATTTAGAGTATTTAAGGAGCACTGTCAGGTGTATACAGATCCGAGTCAACAGGCATTTGATATTTCTAAGTATCTTCCTTCGGTTTTTCTCGTTGCCTCGACGAATTAAGTCGTTATTTAAATTCGCGAGATAACGAAACCTTCACGACGCTGATGGAACAAAGTGAAATCCACTGTTCGCTGAATAAAGACTCCGGGAAACGTGTCTGGTTAACACAAAAGTCGCTCCAAGAAAGTTGACACTCGTGTCGGTGTAGCCGTGATGGCTGCAAACGCAAAAATCCCGTCGTGTACATCTAGTCAAAACGATTCCCGACCTATCTGCCATGCACGTGCACGACAAGTCAGTTTCCTTAAATCGGAAGATCGGAAATATATATTCATCGTGCAGTCCAAGCGGACAGTTAATTCGCCGTGAACACAATTTCAACCTTTTGCGATTTAATCTAATTTTGGTATCAAAATGTATTTTTTAATTAAATGAATACATCGTTTATTTAATACGATATTCACTTGGAGGTAAAAAAATCAGACGCTGACACGGTACCAGTTATTATTAATCGCAACAGTACAACATGCTGTGTAATAAATAGATATATAACGTTTCATTTTTTCGATCTAGAAAACTGGCTTATCTGACAGTGAGTCAGGAATCGTTTTGAACAGTTGTACCATACGTAAGCGACACGCGGATTCGAGTTGCGTCGGCGAAATAAATTTTCGTCGAGCAGGCTCGTGCGGCCCGTATCTCGAGTGGCAATAAAGATTCTCATTGATAACGACGATAAACACCGCGAGATCCGCGAGTCTTCGCCTCCTCATCTCCTCCTTGATTAAAACTCTACCTCATAGACATAGACCATAGACGAGTTATACAGAGCAAATAACCGTCTGATACTCCCGCGGCGAAAACATAGNGCAAACGCAAAAATCCCGTCGTGTACATCTAGTCAAAACGATTCCCGACCTATCTGCCATGCACGTGCACGACAAGTCAGTTTCCTTAAATCGGAAGATCGGAAATATATATTCATCGTGCAGTCCAAGCGGACAGTTAATTCGCCGTGAACACAATTTCAACCTTTTGCGATTTAATCTAATTTTGGTATCAAAATGTATTTTTTAATTAAATGAATACATCGTTTATTTAATACGATATTCACTTGGAGGTAAAAAAATCAGACGCTGACACGGTACCAGTTATTATTAATCGCAACAGTACAACATGCTGTGTAATAAATAGATATATAACGTTTCATTTTTTCGATCTAGAAAACTGGCTTATCTGACAGTGAGTCAGGAATCGTTTTGAACAGTTGTACCATACGTAAGCGACACGCGGATTCGAGTTGCGTCGGCGAAATAAATTTTCGTCGAGCAGGCTCGTGCGGCCCGTATCTCGAGTGGCAATAAAGATTCTCATTGATAACGACGATAAACACCGCGAGATCCGCGAGTCTTCGCCTCCTCATCTCCTCCTTGATTAAAACTCTACCTCATAGACCATAGACGAGTTATACAGAGCAAATAATCGTCTGATACTCCCGCGGCGAAAACATACGAAGTTATCACCGCCAAACAGCTTTCGAAGCTGTTTATTCCAGGGCTGCCAGAATGCACGACTTCTCTCCCCGTTCTGTTCCCCCACTATTATATTTTCTCCCCATTTATATATTCTATTCAAAATTATTATATTTTATTAAAAAATTGAAGTTGTGATCGAATAATTCACCGTAACGTCAGAACTTCGTCAGGAAACAACACGGGAAGTCCTGCATTCTGGCAGCCCCAGTTATAACTCACGTCGCGGTCCCAAACATTCTTGGCGATCCGCGGTTATTCAACGAATCGTTGAGCTTATTTAACAACCCTCTGACCCGTCGCGGAGATCAATCTCGTTACGGTACGAAACAGGGCAGGGTTTGCGCGCTCGAAACTGCGTTGGTTGCAAATTAAATTCGTTTGTCCAGCCCCGGTCGGTAATGCGGCTTCGTTAATATTTTAACGGGCGCCGTTAACCGGCGGCCAGCATCCCAAACGTCGCTCGGGAATCACATTTTGAGATTATCAAAGCGTCGACCCGGTTCGACTCGGCTTCGTTCAAAACCCCAGCAGGGAATTTGCGTTCGGTCGTTTATCAATTTTCTTGGTGGTCTCTGGCAGCCGAGCGTCGTTCGGATTCCGCTCTATTCGTAAACGCAGCCGCTCCATCCTCCGCGGCGGCCCCGAAACTAAGCTCGATTATGCAAGCCGCGATATATCACGCGCGCGTGATTCACGGGACACTTTTTCGTCGCGAGATATGACTTTGACCCAATTTCCGTAAAACGAACGAACTTCGAACTCCGTCGTAAATACGTCAAAGAGAGTCACGACTGCGCGTCGCGGCGCGCCTATAAATTCGATCTNCGCGCGTGATTCACGGGACACTTTTTCGTCGCGAGATATGACTTTGACCCTATTTCCGTAAAACGAACGAACTTCGAACTCCGTCGTAAATACGTCAAAGAGAGTCACGACTGCGCGTCGCGGCGCGCCTATAAATTCGATTCCAGAGGATCGGCCGATGTGTAGAATTTCCACTGACGTTTCCCGCCGATCGTATTGGCAGCCGGATCGGTTTTAGGAGTCCGTCAGGGACGAGGAACTCGGAGTTAACGCGGAGAGCTGTGTGTCCGCTCGCGGAGGAGCAGACGGGCGGAGTTAATTGGCTGAATCGAATTAAGAGCCAGCCGGTATTTTCGTCGCTGCAATTCTCTAATTGACCGCGGACGAATTGACCAATTGTATCCACCGGTTTGCACGTCCGTTTCTCGTTAACCTCGCGGCAGCCACCGCGCGACGAGCGCACGATTTTCAACAAAATAATGTTAATAACCGCGCGGCTTTGTAGTCTGATAAAGGCCGGCAGTCACAAAACGCGCGGTTAGGTGACGACCGATTAGCCTATTTGCATCATTAGTACACTGACCTCAAGCATTCCGGATCAGCTTTGTAAAGTATACTTGACAAATATGGCACAGGTCGTCCAAGGCAAGTTTAAAAGATACAATAACAGAGATGGAAAAAAGTCAAACGAAGAAGAATAAAGAGACGAAAAGAAAAAAAGAAAAAATAAGGAGTGTATAAAAGATGTCTAGTAGATGGGCAAGCTTGGATGTGTGAGGGTTAGATGTCCCTGAATAGAAGTTCACAAGAAATCACGAGAATTGAGTATGACATAATATTTTCAGTTAATTCGAAAATAAAAGTGGAGAGTATTATTAGAAATGAAAGAAGTAATTCCGATAATAGTGAAGAAGAAATTAGATCACTGAAATGAAGACGAATTATTATTGATAGTGATTGATGGTGATACTAAATTATTGCCATCGTAAGAGAATTGAGTAAGATATAATGTTTTCAATTAGTTGGAAACTAGAATTGATAGCATCATTAGAACTCAAAATAATAATTCTGATAATAGGGGGAAAGAATTAGATCACTGAAATGAAGACGAATTATTATAGATAGTGACGTTACTGATAATATTATCAGGCCAGACGAGCATTGTTCATGAGCCTTTTGTATTTATACAATAAATCGGTTTCTATTCTATTCTATTCATTGTTATCAAGATTTAGATTTACTAATAACGATGACATCAACTTCGCCATAATTTATTACTACAAACGATAAATATTATCTGATAAATATTAAAGAAAAATATCTGCTAACTGAATAAAAGGTTAAAAGACATCACTTGAAAAGAATTATTCCTGGAGATTTGAAAATTGAATGATTTAAACTGCGGGAATTACGCCATATTTAACGATAGGCGACAAACAAGTTGATACAGATGTAAGGAAGACTCGAGAAAATATTCCAAGAAGCTCTGTCGTTAATTAACAGAAAATTAGAGGCCCAGATTCGCGTGAAAGAAATCTGGGAATTAGATTCGCGATTAGATTACTCGAATCGTCTGCCATAAAACGCTGTCACTCTAAATTTCCTTATCTACGGCTTATCAAGTTCTAATTACTTCGCCTAGAAAAGTAGGACCGCTCCGAGGAAGTCCATCGGCTATTAACGATAATAAGAAAAACTGTAACAGTAAACCCGATCGTTTTATCGACGGTAATAAGCAGAAAAATTTCAGAAGTCTGCTAACACAGCAGAGGATCTCCTTATCGCTAAAATAAACCTAGCTGAAGAATTTTATGCACCGAAGAAAAGGCAGAAGGTGCTCCATCAACGATGTTATCGGATGGGCTCTTATCAACGACCTCACATAAGGACAGGTTTATGGCTTGGCTACTGAAATCGCGAGTCGACGAGATCTACGCTCTATCTCGAACGCCTCCTCGCGTTCTACCCGCTCGATACCCGCGCGAGGCACAACCTGTTTCCGAGGAAGCCACCGAGGTATGTTACCAGAATAAAATGACTCGCCCAAACAATGACGCGGTTTTCTCAACTATGGATTCGAACGAGATTGACATCGTTCGCAGAGACACGTGCGTCGACGAACAGCGTTGACTCGACTCCACCTTGAAAGAACTTTAAATGTGTCGGCATTCTATTGTATATGCATGTATAATACTCGTTCATAAATCTGCGACATATTGTAAAGTGTAGACAGTGTGTGTGTGTAGAGGAATTTAAAGTAGACAGGTAATAAAGTGTAGAATGAATTGTTAATGTGTAACAGTGTGGAGGGATGAATAATTAACAGAGTTATAATAATTGAAATAAATTGTTATTGAATTATGCAATTTCGTCACATTATCTCTAAATTCCATAGTAATTGAATTATAATGCAGCTGCATTTCATAATTCTAACTGTTCAATTAATTAATTGTTAATTATTCGATGCATGAATGTAATTCGATTACGATGTAATTGAAGTTCAATGTGCTTGAAATACAATGAGTTGTAATAATTAAAATACTTCATTTGATTATAAAGTAATTCAGTTACTTTGTAATTTATGGTAATACTTATCAAACTCTCCTTTTCCTCAGCCGATAAGGCTAGAATTAATGAATACTGAATTAGCTTTTAATAAATCTGCTTTACATTTTTATTCACTGTGTTTACATTTCCCGCATACTCAATTTCCTCATAAAACTCTCGTCCGGATCGTAGCTAGCAGTCAATTTCAGCGGCTATTGGTCATCGTAATCACTGATAGTATCATTTCCGATTAAATCGTCATCCATTAGAGCCGAAACACTCGTTAGCCGCGGCACGGAGTCCGATTTTAACGCGGGCGGAATAAACGATTATGCGGCCGCGATTATCACTCGTTACACCAATTTGTTCGAACGACGCGACACGATACCGGTTCGCATAATCGGGGCCGAATTGCCGCCGCGGGTAATGGCCGCCGAAATTGGCGGGACCCGCGTACCGCCGATGCGAAAAGTGCAATCGTGCCCGGGTTACCTGAGGACCGACGGATTCCGGATCGAAATTCCCCGGCGATAAACACCGGCCAATTTCCATGAAATCGTTTCGCCGAAAATTCGTTCCACCCCTCTTTTAATGGTCCGCGCGCACGGTTTGCCGAACCCCTTGGAACCGTGTCAAAGGGTCCCGGTGGTATCGATCCATCGAAGGACACCCGTGGCTAGCGTTACGTAAACGCTCGCTCCTGCGAATTAGGGCAAGTCCTGTTTTTCGGTAATTGCACGAGTAATATTGCATCATCATCAATTGACTGTATTCATGTATATTCTATGTTTTTTTATCTAAAAAGATCGAAGGGACTGTTCTGCTGAAGACTATTAAGTAAATTTGTAGAAAACGGGATTGAAATAATGATCTTCGATGACTGAAACGCAGGAATCGAGCCGTTGCGCTGCGTCGGAGTTGGAGCGCAACTTTCACTCTCGCTTCTGGTGCGTTTCAGTTTCAACGGCAAACAAAAACTGACTTGCACCGTCGAGGTTTGTCCAATCTTGGCGCGATTGTTTCCGAAACCGGGCTAGAGGTTTCACGGGAATTGGATCAACGCAACGAACGGGCGATCTCGCTGCGAAAGGGTTATCTCGGTGCCGGAGATAGCCGACGGACGTAAGAGAAAGTCGTGATCGTTTTTTACTTTTTTTTGGGGTCGATACCCTAAAATGACTCCGTTTTATCGTGGCCGATAGTCCGTTATTATTGTTAATCGTCAAACGCAATAAAAAATACGGACTGAAAGAAAGAGTTTTAAAGAAAATGCGCAGATAAGATCGTACAATCTATCACGTGTCTAATTAGCAAATCTTTTCATTATTCAAATGACCGTAATCATCGTTAGATCCGCGATTATCATTAGACGCGCGTAATATCTCAGGAATCGTCGGTGGAAGTGGAATATTGAACAGCGGGCACCTCCTACTATTTCAAACCGTGCGTCAAAAGCGTTATTCGAATCGAAACCAGACCCACGGCTGTTAAAAATTTGAGAAACACGCGATATAAACCGAACGGATTCGAACGGAGATCAATGCGAAGGTTACAGGCGCACAATAAAAATCGCTTTTTCAAAACGTTCCGCGAACAGCCGTATAAATCTCACCTTTCACAAAAGAAAAGGAAAAACAATATTTTTGAAGCTCGGAAACGGTGGAAAAAGTTACATAACAATACGTTTAATCGTGCGTCGCTTAGTTAATTCAATGCATCGCGTGTATACACGTACTCGTATTTCATTCTGCATTTATTGCATATTCGAACTCCGCAAAAATGTACAAACGCTCGGAGCCAGATCGGCGATCGAAACGGCTGATTGTTAATGCACTCTCGGTTGCACAATTGGAAATGTCGAAAACGCGTCGCGCTTATGAAAATTATTGGCCAATCGGATCGATCGTTACAGTCGATTCATAAATAGTAAAAGCGATTGTGAAATGATCGGTGATTTCTCGGAAGGCGCGAACTAGCGATAAGTGGCGTTAGACGAATTTTGAGCGTCGCGGAGGCAGATAAACCTGCGATTGCAAATTACGCGACTTTGCGAGATGAATTCAAGCCTCGAGATGCTGTTGTTCCGTGTACTGTATGAACGTACGTGACCAACCGCACATTCTCTGCTTCGAGCCTCGTGCGTGGAGGAAATTTTCTTTACGCTTAATTATTATCACCATAAATTTGGTGCGGTTATTAAAAAATTACTGACAATTATTGTTACTAATAGTCTTTTTTTACAAATTTTTTTATTATTGCATTTTGTAGCTGGTTAAAAAATGCATTCAGATACGTACAATAACGTGGAATAACCTTGGCCTAATGGCCTTTCAGTCAATTTCAGATTCAAGTCGTTTTAAACTCAAATTTGAATGCGAATTTTCGTTAAATTTATGCTTATAGCAAACTTTCTCATTGGACATGAGATTGACATCATGAGTCTGACTCGTGACATTGATCTTTGGTATAAAATTCTGATCACGAGTCAGACTCGTCAAAATATAGCAAGAACTACCCTGATTAATTCAGATTTAATATTATTTAACGATTGACATCACCCAAATCCTGTCACACTTATTTTACATAAAAATCCTTAACCTAATCATCTAACAAACACAAGTCAAGATCATTTTGGCAAATAAAGTATTTCCTTTATCTCCCTTACCTGACAATTATCTCATAACGAATGAATAAGGCGCGAAATAGTTAGTAAAGGGTTCGCGTGTTATTTAAAACATGAAACGGTTCCTTTACAAAGATACTGAATGAAAACTGCGCCGGTTGAAGAAGCGCGAGTGCCACTTTAGCTCGGCTCGGGTCTCCGTCGGTCCTCGGAAGAAAAACAGTTTAATCAAGCATCGCGCCGGCTAGGCTTAAGCAAGCGAGGGGCATAAAAGCCGAGGAACGAAGGATTACCAAGCGTCATTAAACGCCGTTTCTACACGACGACGACGCGACGTCGTTCCAGTTCTGGCAGCGAATGCGCGCCCGTGTTCGACGGCTGGATACAACTGTCTAGGAATTTCGCTGTTTATTCGAAATTCCACGAACCTCCCTGGAGCGGAGGAGCGTCGCTTGTAACATCACGACAAGATCACCCGGGGAAAAACTTCCGATCGTAAAACCGAATGTTTACGAGGCTACTTTGAAAATAAGTTTAGCGATCGGGCCCGGCGAGTGTAAACGGCTCGTTACATGGTATTTTTAATTGCGAAAGCAAATAAATTATTTTTGGATCGAATCGGCTCACATACCGATCCTATGAACTGGAAGGCTGTGCTACTTTAACATTTGCGAATACGTTCCTTAATGCCATGTCAAATTTATCTCAAGTTTTCTGTGAAATAGGCAAACTGAATAAAACATTTATGGTATCATTTTAAAAAATATAATATACACGCAGCTTCTGATATTCCTTACGTTTTTTTATTCATTTTATTCATTTCATGTATTCTTTGTCAAATTGACTCGGTTAGGCAATCTAGTGTTAACAAAATTCGTGGAAATCACGCTGGCTGGGAAAGTCTGCAAAGAAGGGTCCGTAAGCTCTCGTAAAGCGGAAATTTACTACCGCAGGGAACGATGAGCCGTTTGTTGGCCGGGTAAATATCGCCTAGGAGCTACTTCGAAATTTCACGACGCAGTTACGTACCGCGGTGGGTAACGAGGAAAGCGAAGAGGAGCAGCGTTGCATTGTCAGATATCGAAAAGGGAACCCGATTGTCCCCATTGCGTAATTATAGTCTCGTTGCGCGGTGGTGAAAGTCGTCGACCGATAAAAACGAGAGTATTTGGACTTCGCGACGTGACTCGCGCCGATTAACAGCGGAATTATTCGCGTACGACGAATCGTGACGAGCTCTGTTAACCCTCGGATAAAACCCTCTTATCATTCGTTCCAGGTAAACGTTTGTGGACAGAAAGATTTATTTCATGCAAGATCGAATCTTAAATTTTAATCTTCTCACTTATTTTGTAATTTCGGGAAAGCAGGAAATTGATTAACTAATTACGCGATCGGTATCGAAAAACGCAAGTAATTGCGGTTGATAATTTTCATATGACGATCATTGAAGCTTCAGGTCGAGAGCTACAGATAAGAGTGACTTGAGTGCCTTTATCAAACGAATCGATGACTGATTAATTTATTCTCTGCTTTAATTATAGCTTTTACTCATCTTGGCATTCTTGCTATTAATATTTAAACATCATTAACGTCAATTCGACTCCATTTCATAAAGTCATTAGTATTGTTTTGATACAATTTCATCTTCTCTTTTATTTAATGAAATAATGTGATAATTTTTAATTATTCACTTATTGACTTATCGAGAGTTACTGGAATTAAATAAATAATGAAACGAGTCTCGATTTATTCAATCACAGAAACTTTGGTCAAGGAATAGTTTATCTACTTTTTATTTCAAGAATTGGCTGGTTAATGATAATTCAAACTCGCACGTATAAGAACAGGGAACAATGACTGAACGCTTATTACGAACAGATTAAAGTTTAATTCGTGCCAACCTGGCTTATTTTCTCCTTTATCACCTCCGCAGAAACAAAGGCGTTGATTAAACACGTAACGACACTATATAAATAAATGAGAGGAGAAATAATCTCGACACGACTCTGTTATCAATTGCACAAGCTATGCATCATGCGAACAATTACGAAAGGATCGACGCGTGACTCGCGATTTTGGTCCGCAATCACGTCGAGGAGGCTCGATTCTTCGGTCAGAGAAAAGAAGAATCAGCCGATCGAAAGTCGCACTAACGTTATCGCGAATCTGATGCGACCTTCCAGATATTTCCGTCCTCGTCGTGATTAATTCGTCGTCGGGCTAAAAAGGCTTCCGGGAATCCGCGATACCGGCGAATCGAAAACAAAACGAAAGAAGAATAGCGCGATTAAATGAACGCGGTAGTTGCATAGATCTTACAAGAATCACAGGCCTTATCGATCGCTCGTGTCTCTTATCTCGAAGACGCGATCGAATGTCGCTAGATGACTTCGGACTTAATTAATTTTTACTCCATGTACAAAGCAAAAAATATCCTATCAGATTCCTCTCTTCTTTTTTCTCATCCTATTAGATTTTTCTCCTCTTCTTTGATTTTTTATTTGATCTGAAAGATCCTTTCTATTGGACGTTGATTAAAAAATACTACCTAGAAATCACCCGCTGGCTTTCATATTACTTCGTCAATACTGAATGGAGCTTTTACGCCGTCAAATTAAGCAAATTTTAATATCAGTTTTGGATTTATTTTTCGAACGTTGTTGATTAATAAAAAAAAAAAATCCTTTTACTTCTTGACGCGGGGTATCGACTATTAGAGTTTTGACATTAGCTCGGGTAATTTTCTGCATATTTGGGAGATTGGAGTCGCGAGGCCGACGGAGGTGGCTCGGCATCTGCGCGCGAGGGGTGCGGCGGCGGGCCGAGGGGGAGTATTACTGTATAACCGCAAACATGATTTATTACGAAGTTAGAACCCGTTCTCGGTAGCGAAATGCCAGCTATGTTTGATCCGAAACCGCACCGCCACTCGGGCACGGTGTCGTTTCAACGTTTCGACATGCCTAGGTCTTCGACGTGTTTCCTCACGTTCGGCTTTCAGGGCCTTCCCCATATTTGTCCACGTTGCCACCGTTCGATTCGTGCAACGCAAACAATCGGCGGTACGCGCGCATCGGTTCGACGCAAGAAATCATTAACTCGCTGTGGAAGTCAAGTACTCGTTCATTCAGAGGTCGCCGAGAAATCGACATTTCCGGGACGAAATAATTCATTATCGCAGAAATCATTAACTCACTGTGCCAGTCAAATAGTCATTCATTCAGAACCGGACTTCGGAACGAAATAATTCATTACCCTAGAAATCTCATTCACTATCTGTGCTAGTTGAATATTCACCCTTTCATGAGTTGTCAAATATTTTGTAGGACATGATTATTAATATATTTGTCACAAGCCTATGCGAGATAAGTAAACGAATATAAACTATAATAAAGTATATAAACTTTTTTTAGACCACTGACCACCTACTTGCAGAGTGATACGTTCCTATTGTATTCTAGTTGTCTATTTTTAAACCTTATCTTACCTAATAGGGCAATAACTAGCTCAATAAAGTAGCGAACAATTATGGCAATAACTACGTACGATGCAAAAAGTCACTGATAAAAGAATACAGAAAAAGACGATGACAGAAGACACATGTTCATCGTGATAAGATAATTTCACGTGACCAAAGCGATTGCTCAATTCTTTCAAAATATGGTCATTGAAATATAATTATACCCCAGATTATAAAATCAATCGATAAAGAAATACAGTGGAAATGATGAAACACACGGTGGATATGTGAAACTCTCGTCTCAAGTCAAGTGGAGAGATGAAATCGATTTCCAGTTACACGTTTCATTGTCAGAAGCACGTGTCATCTGTGGATCATGTTATATACATACAAATCGATAAGAAATATTTGTATACACCTATCATCACTCCTATCGTGACAGAAAACATTGTCCAGAACAGAATCGTTGACAGATTTTTCACAAATCTATATCAATAATTCTATAATAAGACTATATCAATAATTCGATAAAAAATAGAATTTCTTAGTACTTTAATACTATCTCTTATTGATTCACGCTGTGTAGTCTTTGAATTTCATTCATTACACACTCGAATTTTTTGCATAAATTGAGTGGATTATGAGTCTTTATAATAAAAGCAATAATTATTGAAGAATCATTCAATATTTCTTATTATTGGTTCACCCTGTACATTCCCTGAATCTCGTCGATTACACGAGCTGTATAATTGTGAATTCGAATAATAATCGATAAGATATTTTCACGCAGGTGACTCGCGTGACTCGTAACTCGCGAATGCTTTCGCTGGGAAATACCACGCGGGAACTGGTTCCTCATTGTAATTCCAGCTTCTGTTCGAGGAACTCGAGCATCTCCTTCGCATGGAACAGGTATCATATCCATAACAACGATAATCGTGTATCTCGTGTAACTAATTAAATTTTGCACAATTCTTCCCTCCGTCCCTCTGAAAATCACTTTAATGGAATCCTATGTAAAAAGAGTTGATTAAGTTTAATAAAAGGTTCCATTACACCTCCCGCTCTTACGAGGGGAAAAAGGAACTTATTATTTCCCTTGGAATCCACTGGAGGGAAACAAACACGGCTTAATTGAAACCCCTCTTCGCGAAATTGTTTCATCTTCGCTTTTTGTCCTGCGCGCGAGAGGCAGTCGGTATCATACCGCGGGCGATTTTTAACCGAACACGTAAATTGGCGAAACGGACCGTTAATTAATTTCCGCCACGGTTTCGAGAAGAAGTTTCTCTCTCTCTCTCTCTCTCCTCTTCGCCGATCAAAGAAGAAAGTTCGATCGGCGGGATGCGAGACAACTTCGATAATTGCCGGCTCCTCTTTCGAGCCGCGCGACAAACTTTCGGTTAAAACGTAATTTGTAACAATTTGCGGCGACGCCTTCCAGCGCTAACGAGTTCCGAGAGAATTTTCGATCGAAACGTTCATTCCTCATTGGAGACTGCTACCTCGCAATATGATATCTGTATATAGTAAGTACAATCTTCGATACAGTCCAAATACAAAATATTTTTAAAACTGTATGAAGTCTTTCGATTTACGATTAAAATTAATGCTTGATTCATAGTTTTAGTTAAATAGTTTCCTAAGGGTTGAAAATCGACTTCGAATCAATCCTGAGTCAATTACAATTGTATCTAAATGAAAAATACCCTTCAATTTCGACTCTTCATAATTTCGTGAATAATAATCGGATTTTATTTGTTCATGACTTCAAATTAAAACTTGTAGTCAGAAAAACATCAATTAAAAAATTGATAATTCTTAAGAGTGTCCTAAATTTCTTAAACAAATCAATAAAATAGATTTTAGATTCTTCTTAAATAAAAATTAATTATCACTTTCAATAACCCTTGAATATTAGAAACTTTTCTTACACGTCTTAAGCTTTTGGCAGTGACCATACGACTCATAAAACTTTAACTAGTTTGACACGGCTGGAGTAAGTGAACGACAAAAGAAATATTCACTTAAAAAGCATCGTGTTAACAGACGGAATTTGGTTAACAAACAGAAGTGTTCTATCGCGTATAAACATCCGCAGTCTAGTTATAATAAACAGGAACTCCTATAAATAGAAAATTGCATTCTGACTGCGGGCAACCTAATTCAGTGTTAGAAATGCAGCCTGTTAACTGACGCCCGTTTATTTCAATTATGATTGACGTCCGCCGTTATACCTACTCCCTTCAGCATCGCTCATTATACAATTCACCGCGGTCAACGCCGACTGGCATGAGGAGTCGTACATTATATTGTGATCAAAAGGCGCGGAAGGAGAGAAGAAAGTAGCCTCCGCGCTGGCAGCCCGTGTGCCTCGTTGCTTTCGCGTTAAATGCGACTCGGCGATGGAGAACAGAAACGAGAAAGAGTAAAAAAAAAAGGAGAAAAGGGAAAATGAAGAGAAAGACGAAGATAAAGAAATGCCGAGGACGCGACTTNAAAAAAAAAAGGAGAAAAGGGAAAATGAAGAGAAAGACGGGGAGAAAGAAATGCCGAGGACGCGACTCCTCAACGATGCTTCCGACTGAAGGAATTCAGGCATAATGGAATGTCAAGTTGCATGCAAAGAGAAAGAAATAAAAGTAAAGCATCGACGCGACTAGTAAAAGAAGAGACATTGTACTCCTTGTTTTATTTCCTGCCGTCCTGTCGTTACTTTCATCTGCTTCTCCGTGTTCCATTTGGGAAACGTTCCGTAGAAAAGTGAAAACAACGACGGGATGGAAATGTAGCGAACAGAGAAAGAGAGAACGAGAGAAAGAGAGAGAAAGGGAGAGAGAGAGAGATTGGCTCCTTGTTATTTAGCGAAAGAGAGAAGTCGTTTTGAAATGTAAAGGAGTATGCAGCGTGCATACGCGCGACTGTGAACGGACGATCGTTCGTGTGTTTATCAGCAACGACAGAGAAGAATAAGTATGAGATCGGAGTTTATCGCGCGGTTCGAGGGAAACGACCTGGAATACCGATTGCGATAATATTTTACTGCACAACCTCCTTTGCTTTTGTATATTATTAAACTCGAACGCCGAGAAAGATAAATAATAAAATAAATATGAATTTCAAATTAGATTAACTTATTTACATCATAAGAAAGTATGTAAAAGAAGTTCCTTATCACAAAATTTTTGTTACTTATATTGAAGCATAAAAATTACAGCAAGGAAAAGAACTCCAGATTTCAGCAATCTGTAATAAAAGATGCTAGTGACCAGGAAAATTGAGTACTTATACGCTTATGATGCAAATAGGTTAAATACGTTCAAATCGAGTATAGTTAAAACTGGGAAAACTGTCTAACTGAATGGACAATTGATAGTTGCCTCTAACTAATAGTTTCAACCTCCTTTACTTTTCTATATTCATTGCCTCTACAGTGGAACGACAAGAAAGACATAAATGATGAAGAAAACATGAATTTCAAATTACATAAAAGATACTTGAGGTTGAATAAAGTCAAAAGGATATAATACGCAATACACACACTCAACACAATACATATACATAGATAATAAAAGAAATACGAATTTCAGATTACATAAAAAACATGTTTAAATGGACTAAAGCTTGAAGTCTCTAAAGCCTGGAAAAACTGTTAGTCCTTTGAATTCGCATGTCACAAAGGAAATGACAATGCGCATTGGGATTTAAAATAAATCCAGTACAAAGGGTTAAATACAACTGTGTAACATAAAACTGTTAGAAGAGGAAAAGCTGTCTAACTACGCGGACTGCACTGTCGTTTGTTCCTCGCCAGTAGCTTCTGTTCCAGCAACTTTCTACTAAATTTGATTTGTTAATTTAACGAGAGTCCAGAGTGACTGACTGACTGACTGACTACTGGAACGCCCAGCGTTGACTGTTTCACGAGCAAACAGTGTTTAACTCGGGAAAGCAATTACTAGAGAAGATCGTGGACTCGCTTCTGTTTAAATCAAATCTCAAAACCGTTGCAAGAAATAAATCTAAGCAGAAAAAGAAAAAGAAGAATAAAAAAAAGGGGAAACAATACTAAATTTACACAAATGAATCACAGGTTTCTTGTTTTAAAAAAACCAGTAACCCATAAAAAAGGTTCGAGTTTGTTTGTACGCGCCGACTTTTTCAAAGAATTCGATGATGAATTCCTCGACGCCTGGAAATTTTCTTGGCATAAATCAATTCTTTTCGTTTCTTTCTGTTTTTTTTAAGAATTTGAGTAAATACATTATAATTATATACAATCAATTTTGTATTGATTTGTAATTATAACCATAATTATGATTGTATAATTATTTCTGTATTCATTTTCGATTTCACTTTTGTATAAGCTTTGAAAAATGGGAATTGACTGATTCGCGAAATAATAATCGATCTCGGGGACAGTGATCTAATCGGTTTTGATTCTGTTTCGAACGCGTTGAAAACGGTGCCGACGCACTGGCTCAACCAGATTTGCATCGCGGCACAATTATGCTCCCGTAATTGCTAATGCGATTAAACTCGCGCAATATCATGAATATTCCATCGGGCTATTCAGCGTGGGTACGCCTAAACCGAGAAAAGTGAACGCCGCTGGAGCGTTTCCCACCGTTGGAAGACTGGTCGCCGATTACCTAAACAGCTCGTAATTACAAATTATTTAATACGATATCGAGTAATTAGTAATCTGTCTAGATCGCTATTCGAATCGGCGCGGAATTGACGTTTTCATTTTGCAGCGAATTCGCGGTTCGGGTTCGAACTGCCACGGCAAACATTTCTAATTAACTATTTTGATGGACACCTAATTGGCAGCCGGGCGTTGCTGCACGTAAATAGAAAATGACAGCGCACGCCTAACCCGTAATCGACCAATGAGGCCGTTCAATGGTTCGAGCTGCTGGAATTTTAAAATGTCGAACACACCTTTCCGGATGTCGATAAATATTACTCGTAGCCGGCGGTCACAATGAACAATACCTAATCCTGAGAACCTCTTATGTTCAGTACCAGTTCTTTCGCCAAATAGCGTTGTTCATAAAACTAGAACGGTGTTACAATGATGCCGTATCGCAAAACGATTTATTTAGGCTCAGTACAGCTGCTCAAAATAATTCCCGACCAACTTGGTATTTACCGTCCCAAAAATTAAATTTTCAGTATGCATTTCACTTCAATTGCAATGCAATTTTCTTTGTGGCGGCTAGNGCTTAGTATAGCTGTTCAAAATAATTCCCGACTCACTTGGTATTTACCATGGTAAAAATTAAAGTTTCAGTATGCATTTCACTTCAATTGCAATGCAATTTTCTTTGTGGCGACTAAAGAAAATATTTTAAAGAATGTGGGAGAATGTAGAAACATGAGAATCAAAGAATAACCATTTTATTATAATATTTTCAAAAGGATTAATGTAGAGGAGGAAAAAGATTAATAAATAGATATAATTCTCAATTTAAAAAATTCTGTTTGACCCTCGACTTTTAAAATCCCGACTTGCAAACCTTCACCAAGGCTGATTCAGCCGTCAGTTTACCCAACAAAAGCTATTTAACTGAAACAGCATCGAAAATAAAAGAAAATTATCGACACAAACTAATTTCAGCCTCTCGTTACTCAAAGTATAATGCACGCTCACAGAAAAGTGCTTTAAACCGAGATAACAAATTTTTTACGACGCAAACCATTTGAAAGCGAGTCGACAAAGGCGAAACGTCGGGCTGGCTTTTAAACGTATAGCACCGGTACGTTCAACGATACGGTTTTAATTTTATCACCGAGTATGTCGAAAACTCCGAGTGGCCTAAATCGATACGCGTAATATCGACGGTTTCATGAATATTCCATCGCGAACGGCGTGTAAATGTTGTCCAACCGAACCGATCCGACTCGCGTATCGGGAAGAAAATACCTCCGCGGAGGAGAAGCGGGTGTTAAACCGACCGTGACGACGTAAAAACGTGAGAAACCGTTCCTCGATTTAACGTGCTCGCATACGTCTTCTTCAACTCGAATTTTATCGACGAACAACGCCTGTCAGTTTCCGGCTGCTCGCTGCTTTCTTTCGCCGCTCGTCAAAACATGTTCCTTATTGCCGTTTCCCCTTTGTACGATCTCGTTTCATTTTTTTAACGCCTCTTGGAAAGCGCGAGCCCGGCGTAATTGCTACAGGAACGACACGCGGGCAGCGGCGAACTCCGTGTAAAATTTTATGCTCGGACTCGTTCCGTAAATTGAAATTTTATGATTATTTTTTCACCGGTACGTATTTTATTCTTGACAGTAGTAACGTGTTTACGATCCATTTGGCACTTAATTTTTAACTAAATGCGAATATTGAGTTGTTCGCGAAGTTCGTGCTGATTTTCAAAACTATTATGAAGTTAAGGAAGGAAAATTAAAAAATTCTATAAAATATATTTGCTAACCCAATATTTTATGAAATAAATCTCGATTAAAGAGACAAACTATATATGTAGGTTTTTTATGAGAGAACTCTATTAGGAACTTTGTCAGTGTTGTGGAAATTCATGTTGTTTCAACTCGAATTGATGTCACGTTCGTAGGGGAAGTACAAGCAACAGTTCTGGCTAACAGTAATTCGTTCGACGATGTTATTATGAATAATTTATAAATTTCTGCTAGAACGGCGAACTCATCGGAAACTCGATCTACGTACAATCATCTCCGACGGAAATTTCCACTTGATCACTTTGAAATCGGTCGATTCGAACTACGCCGTTTGGCGGACACTGTCGAAATTAGAATACCGTTTTCCCATAACTTCTACTTTCTAAACTGTCATAACTTCGTTTACCAATGAGGGCATTTGAACATGTTATAATTCTAATACTGCGTTCAACGTAATTAAAAATAAATTCGCACTCTAATTATCCATACAGGGATTATATACTATTTACATATATATATATGTTGGTTTATATGGTTGTTGAGTATATATCATCATGTACTTTTTATTAAAATTATTAATGATTCATTTCGAGATCTGTCATACGATTTATCACATGATTTATTACATGATTACGAGTTATAATTTAATTGAAACTTTTAATTGACATAGTCTTTTATTAATTTGAAATATGTTTCACCTTCTTTCATAGACTGCAAGCATTTCCTTGGCAGAGACTTATGAGCTACGGTGTGTACTNTTTGGCGGACACTGTCGAAATTAGAATACCGTTTTCCCATAACTTCTACTTTCTAAACTGTCATAACTTCGTTTACCAATGAGGGCATTTGAACATGTTATAATTCTAATACTGCGTTCAACGTAATTAAAAATAAATTCGCACTCTAATTATCCATACAGGGATTATATACTATTTACATATGTATATATATGTTGGTTTATATGGTTGTTGAGTATATACCATCATTTACTTTTTATTAAAATGATTAATGATTCATTTCGAGATCTGTCATACGATTTATCACATGATTTATTACACGATTACGAGTTATAATTTAATTGAAACTTTTAATTGAAATAGTCTTTTATTAATTTGAAATATGTTTCACCTTCTTTCATAGACAGCAAGCGTTTCCTTGGCAGAGACTTATGAGCAAAGGTGTGTACTTAGAATAAATAGACACAGAAAATACTAGACATTGTAAACAATTTCTACAGCTGTGATTTTTGAATCGCTATCAGTAGGTCGAATTCCCATTCGTGCGAAGAGAGCGTGTCTCCAACGTGTACTTACGTACCGGAAGTTGCTGCACGCGTGCTGAGCATACGGGACGAACGAAAGAAGTTTACTCACCTGCAACAGACAAAAAGACAATGGTGGTTAAGCTAATTCGATTCTCGGGACCGACGTGCGGAATTCTTAATGCTCCATCGATTTTATGAGGTGGAGAATTATATTATCGCCGCTCGAATGTTCAACGATCTCCTGCGCGCATTGAAATCACTCATTCTTCCTTATTCGCCTAATAAAATTGTACTAGTATAAAAAAATTATGTAACATCGATTTAAGAAGTGAAATCTAAATGGAAATGTTATTTCTCAAGAATAAAGATGTGCATATGATATTACTTTATATTATTTTCTATCATTCTCACACATCACATTTTTTTATATAACATTTTCTATCATTCTTGCACATTACATTCCTTTATATTTTCTGTATACGAGTTGTCTGGCATGAAAGCTGGAAAACATTGTTGGCAGAGTAAAAGGCGGTGTGTTACAATTTTTGTATAACTCTATGTCGGACAGTTCGACGTTCGACGTAACTAGAATGTGGCCGGCGATCACGTACCACGTCCCATTGTTTTCCATCGACCTATCGAATAATACACGCGTGTCCAGAATGCCACCCTGTGTTCTAAGTTGGCGTGTTTCCTCTTATTTCAAACGCTACCACCGGGAGAGGAGATACGGGCGCGAGTTATAAACCGTGCTCTGTATTCTCCGTGTTGAACGCGTCCAGAAAAATGGGACTATTCCCAGGCTGCGAATCGACCGGCGACGGAACACGCGGGACGATAAAAGTGGCTTTCAATCTCGCTTCAATTTATTACTTTCGCCTTGCGTAATTGGAAAATTTCAAGACCGGAATGAAAATGGAACCGCGTAACGACGGGAACGTCTCCTCGCTGAAATGTTTAGGAGTCGTCGGTTAAACACGCGGATTCCCGTCGGACGGGGAAGATTTAACAAAGGAATCAGAAGACGGGTTTACGCGTGCGTCTGGAATCTTTCAGGCACGCGTAAAATTGAAACGGCCTAAATGCGAGCCGATCTGGCGCGCTTCAAACGAACGCGGAACTTTTCCTAGACTGGCACAACGAGCGCGTTGCAGTTCCCATTGTGGTAGAGCGCAGGTTTTTATTACCCTATCAACGCTATTTACGGTGGGATGGTATAATTCTACGCAGCAGAACGTGAACGCTGCTAGAATATTCCTCGCGGCGCTTCCTAGCGACGTTTAAATCACGATTTAATCTCCGTGTCTCCTTCCTGCGACTCCAACTCGTCTTTTTTCTTCTTTAATAATTACACGGTACATGGCAATTAAGTACGAAAAATTGCTCATAATCTTCAGGGCCCTGTTAAGGTTGTGTGAGTCGTAAGGTCTCTGCCAAAAGCTTAAGACAGGTAATAAAAATCTGTGTCCAATAGTTGAAGCAATGAATTATGTTATATGTATAATAGTAATTAAAATATATCTGAACTATGAAGATCTTTTACTTGTAATTCCTCTTACAAAAATAATTTGGTGATTAAGATCTTCTTTTTCATTCTTTTTTACAATGGNGGCCCTGTTAAGGTTGTGTGAGTCGTAAGGTCTCTGCCAAAAGCTTAAGAAAGGTAATAAAAATCTGTGTCCAATAGTTGAAGTAATGAACTGTATTATATGTATGTATAATAATTAAAATATATCTGAACTATGAAGTTCTTTTACTTATAATTAAATATTACGAAAATAATTTGGTGATTAAGACCTTTTTTTCATTCTTTTTTACGATATGAATGGGTTAACGTTTTATTTAGTAACTGTTAAAATTTCAGTTATTTGTCATTGTTTTTCTGTAAGTATTCATACAACATTAAATCCCGATTTAATCTCCGCGTCTCCTTCCTGCGACGCCCGCTCGTTTCTTCTTCATTTTTGTTTTTTAATAATTACATGGCGCATGGTAATTAGGTACGAAACATTGCTCGCAATGTTCGGGCCGCCATTAAGCTCGGGAGCTTCCAGCGCGTTGCGTTATTAGAAAACGGGTTGCACTTCAATTACAACTTTTCTCCGACTCTAATTACAGCTTTATTAATGTAACCGAGTAACAAAAACGAAGCTCGTGCACTGTGGAACTGAAACGCGTAGGCAGAACAATCATTTATCGTATCCTATTAATGATTCAGCTGATCGAGAGACTCATACTGGTAACGAATTTTGATGAGCATTTGCATTCTGTTTCTGCGACAACCTTCTATTGAATGGCATACGTAATGAGTCGTTAACACGAGAAACAGCTTCAAATTTCCACTCCGGTGCTGTGTACGTAACGCAGTTTACACGGTTTTTCAACTATTCCACGGATTTCAAGTCTATTTCAAGCTAACATAAGTCCATGGTATATAAGTGCATAGTAATAAATCTGCATTCCTTTTATCCCCATTTGCAAAATATCAATATAATATTAAAAAAGTAAATAGCAAATGATAGAATGAAAGCAATACATAGATTTATTTATTTTTTTCTGATCTTCTTATATTTCTTGTTTTATAAAATTAACATAGTCAAATCCAAGTAAAGAATCGTTGCCCCAACACCACCATAATTGTGTACACACTTCCACCATAATTGCGGCCTGAGGTATCGAAAGTTCTCGTTCCGTGGTCAGTTCCCGACGTCCGCGCCGAAACCTTAGGGGAGCTAACCCTTTGGTTCTTGCTATGATACGATCGACTTTCTGACTGGCTTCCGGGAATTCTATTTATACCCGGGCACACCTGAATGAACGACTGCGTGTCTGCGGGCTCTGAAACAGGTTCCGGCGAGTTTTACGGGCGTCGCCTAATCGTGTATGCGAGAAAGGCGGCGGGGCCCGAAGCGCAGACGGCCGATGCTTTTGTCCACGGCCATCGAGAGAGCCTCCAGGGACTGGATCCAGGAATGCAACGGCCTCCGCAATTAAGGAATGCTATTCCGTTGTTCAAATAACAGGATAAGAGAGGATCGGGTAACGTTTTTTGCCAGCCCGGGTCGACGAATTAGCTTCTTCATGGCATTCCGGGTCGTTATATCATCCAGATATTTCTGTCATCGAGGCGTGGATTTCTCGGGAGAAAATAAGGCGAGGTGTTTAAAAGAGTAGTAGTCGAAACGAGTTCTTCACGTTGTTTATTCAGTCGATTACAGGGGATTAGACTCTGAAGATCTCAGAAGATATCTCTGTCTACCTTAATCCGTCTACTAAAAATCGGCGTGAATTTTCCGAACAACCATACGTTTTATCTATCCTCAGACATTTAATCAATTTTTCATATTTTTCGTATCTACTAAATGCATAAAATCCGCAATTTTTATGAATACATAAAGTCTAATGATAGTTAATACAGGCGAAGTTGCGAGAGGAGATGCCGGTGTTACAATAATGATACAATTTCTATTTAGATTTCGTTTGGATTGCACGCAATTTGCATAAGCGTCGGGGTAATCAACCGATTGGTCGTCGATTTCTCGGAACGCGGCGGTCGATCCACGGTGAACGACCGTGATTCGTTATCCTGAATCAGAAAACCGGCGGACTGTGAAATTCCGCGGGTGCACGCGATCGAGCGATCAGGGAGTCGTTCGCGACGCGTCACGAGTTTAAGAACAGGCATTGATCATCCGACCCGTTTTACGATCGGATTCGAATTAGAATTCTCGGATGTACGCGGCGCGGCGTGGGTAGAGGGAAACCAAGTTGTTCTACGAGCAAGACGGGTGAATTCGGAGTCTGTGGTCCTCGTCAATGCCCGCGATCGAGCTCGTAAAACGGTGATTGTTTTACTTGGCTGATTCCAGCAAATAACGTTCGACGAGAATCTGGCTTGTCAGCGAAAATCCACCAGAAGACAGATGGTACCAAATGGTCAAGTGAGAACACGAACGGAGCAAAGTGATTTTCTTAAAAAAAAAAAAGAAAAAAGATTGATGGAGACTGTAATAATGTGTCAGAACAGATTGGTATTAGCAGTGTATTACAACAGAATAGTATTAGAAATGAATTAGAGAATAATAGTATTAGAAATATATTGGAAAAGAATAGTATTAAAAAAATATTAGAAAAGATAATATTAACGATGTATTAGAAAAGAAGGCAGTGGAGGAAAGACGAAGATGATGACTTTATACGCAAGACTTCTAGGCTATTACTTTTTAAGGACAACCGCGAGGACTTTTCTCCGACGAGGTAAACGAAGCCAGGGGACGCCGGGCGTCGTTATTGAGGGGGGAATAATTTGCGTTACGCAACAAGAAGCTTGAGATGTTAACCTAGAAACTTGATAAGCCTTGTTAAAACGGAACGGAACTCGTTATCGTTGAGAAATGACCCGTGCACCGGCTGGACTCCGGGATGCGAGGGCGGCCAGAGGCCACTTTCTCGTTTCACAATTTTTTTTTTAAACGCGATTCCAACCCCCCGACGTCGCCCTGATACAACTCCCCCCGTTCGTGACTAGAAACATCGCATTAAGTTTCGTCGTCACGCGCCGCGAGGTTTCGGAGCCGGCTTCGCCTTGAGACGCCGTCGAGGAGGATTCGGCTCCGTAAGCCCCTCGGTAGCAAAGCCCGGAGGCATCGAAGATTTCGGCCGACTAGGACGGAGCACTGTAAAACTATTTTCGATGGACGTGCCGTGGCACAGTTACGCGTTCGGAAACTGGAGCATGGTGACGACGTATACGGGTCACCCAGCCATTGTTAGGCTCTGTTCCCCAGTAGCCTATATTCCACGGGATAGGCGTGCGCAAAAATTCCTCTCTTTGTTTCACCACAATGAAACGCAAAATTAAAGCTAGGCTTATGTATGGTTTCCGGCGAAAGTTTAAGAAATTCGATAAAAGTGTCCAATATCTCAAGTGATAAATTTCTCTGTATTCTTAGTAGAAGACTTAACAGGTCGGGGAAATAGTTGAAAGGATCTTATAGAAAAGTGCCAAGAATATTAGAAATTACACCCTCCAAATTATGTGTGATTTATGTTAATTAAAATCTAAAATTTAAATGCTTTCGCATTGCTTTTACTTAAGGGTTCACATAACCTTGACTAAAAATGCATTTCTAAGATTCCTTTAAAAATTGTATGCAATGTACAAAAATGTAAGAAACATCAGAAGTCATATATTAAATTTTTCAAATTGATACCATGAATGTTTTATTCATTTTCCCAATTTCACAGAAAATACGAGACATAAATTCTACACAGCAGTTTTTCCCTTTAATAAGGCAATTATTGGCTTTATTTCAGTAATATCGCCATTATCTGCTGTTGAATTATAGATTGAATCGCGAAAATAATTAGAAAAAGGAGGCAGACGAATTTTGTGAAACGAGAAGCAGTCGCGCAGTGCTCGAGGCGCGACCTTCGAAGTGGAAGCATCGAGGGTCGCGAGCAGATCCGCCGAAAGCCTCTGGTTACCCTTTATGAATTTTAATTTTCGCCCAGCTGAGTCTTCGCAGCACTTTTGCCCGCAACGTCGACCCACTAAAACTGACTGCCCGTTATTCGTTATTTATGACACGTCTTACCTTCTTTGACTCAAACGCGTGCCATTCTTCATTTCTCACCAATTGTACCTAAGCCAAT
>SMSR01013008.1:209722-245158 GCA_019453355.1 Ceratina japonica | reverse complement strand
CATTCTTTTACGGGCATCGCGTCGCGGCACGCGTAAGCGCTGTTCGCCGCCGAGCAGATGGCACGTTGACCGTAACTCGAGAATAAAAACGAGATATACTGCGGAAAAATTAATCAGCATTATTCGACTGGTAACAGAACGCCGAGCGTACTTCCATCCGAGGAATAGCTTTTAACACAACGCGAACGCGAAAGACGTGAGGATCGTCGAACTAAAACGGTCTGGCAGCCAAGTGCGAGATAAAATTTCGTGCATGAGATAGAAAAGCACGCGAGGAGTATTGCGTCATCGATGAAGCTGATCGCGGTATTCTATTCTCGGTGGAAGTCGACGAAGTTTCACGGCTCTATCGATTACGTTCACCGCCAGAGCCAGACACGTTTGTTTTGCATAAGCGTGTGCATGGAATGTCAGCGGAGGAAGCGCGGACGTCTTATAAATGATATCGACGATCCACTCCGCCGCAGTGGAAACGCTGTCTGCTCGGATATTCCGGATACGTGCGAAGAAACATGCCGGGCGAATCTAGTGCCTAGACACGCGATCGGGTGAATCGGACCCACTTCGTTCGCCACCGGGCTTGGATTAACTTTGAAACGTTGCCGGAATAAATTATCTCATCGACACTCCTGCCCTCAGATAAAACCAGAAGTCGGCATCCATTACGTAAGAGTAGATTAATGTATGTGAAAGATCATCCAGCGAATTTACTTGAGTTCACAATCTTTTTGTTTTATTAAAATTTGCAATTTTGTGTGAAATTCGTGTAGCTGTGGATGAGCATGTACAGAAAAATCGGTACATTTTTTTATTTCGATCATTTTAACTTAATATTTTATCTGCGAACTTTAAAAAACAGCATATCAATTTGACAGGCAAGGAAAAAATTGAGAAAACGAGGAACAGGCAGGAAAATCGAGTAAGAAGGAAAATTAGTTGCTCTCACATCAATGAGTCTCGGCTCTAAACTTTTTCCTCCTCGCGCGAAGCTTTTTCTCTATGGGACTTTTATTTCCCTCGGCCATTCTTTTACGGGCATCGCGTCGCGGCACGCGTAAGCGCTGTTCGCCGCCGAGCAGATGGCACGTTGACCGTAACTCGAGAATGAAAACGAGATATACCGCGGAAAAATTAATCAGCATTATTCGACTGGTAACAGAACGCCGAGCGTACTTCCATCCGAGGAATAGCTTTTAACACAACGCGAATGCGAAAGACGTGAGGATCGTCGAACTAAAACGGTCGGCAGCCAAGTGCGAGATAAAATTTCGTGCATGAGATAGAAAAGCACGCGAGGAGTATTGCGTCATCGATGAAGCTGATCGCGGTATTCTATTCTCGGTGGAAGTCGACGAAGTTTCACGGCTCTATCGATTACGTTCACCGCCAGAGCCAGACACGTTTGTTTTGCATAAGCGTGTGCATGGAATGTCAGCGGAGGAAGCGCGGACGCCTTATAAATGATATCGGCGATCCACTCCGCCGCGGTGGAAACGCTGTCTGCTCGGATATTCCGGATACGTGCGAAGAAACATGCCGGGCGAATCTAGTGCCTAGACACGCGATCGGGTGAATCGGACCCACTTCGTTCGCCACCGCGATCGGGCTTGGATTAAGTTTGAAACGTTGCCGGAATAAATTATCCCATCGACACTCCTGCCCTCAGATAAAACCGGAAGTCGGCATCCATTACGTAAGGGTAGATTAATGTATATGAAAGATCATCCGGCGAATTTACTCGACTTCTTTTTTTTATTAAAATTTGCAATTTCGTGTGAAATTCGTTTAGCTGTGGTTGAGTATGTACAAAAAAATCGGTACATTTTTTTATTTCGATCATTTCAACTTAATATCTTAAATTTTTAGATTGCATAATCTGTGAACTTTAAAAAACAGATACTATGTAATTTTTTGGTATATCAATTTGACAGGCCAGGAAAAAATTGAGAAAATGAGGAACAGGCGAAGGTCGAGTAAGAAGGAAAATTAGTTGCTCTCACATCAATGAGTCTCGGCTCGTTTAGAGAACTGCTCTGCTTCGACATCCGCCGGAAGAAGAATTCCCAGCCTTGGCACATTTCGCACGCGTGTCGCGGACACTTTCGCCGACGCTATGCGACGCTTGCACGCGGCGTCACGCGGCGAACACACGGCCTTCCTGCGCCCATCAATGGACACGGTTCTTATGAATCGCGGTCGCATCACTTTTCTAGCACGTGGGACGACAATTACGGAAGAGTGAAAATACGGAAAATTATTGAATGTTCGTATGCAAAACGGTGAAAATTATTCAACGCTCGCTTGATTTGAATTCTACACACAATGGGAAGCATATGCGAAAAGAAGTCAACGCCCTGTAATGAAAATTGTATGATTTCCTGAATCTCATTTCCGTTTTCGTTGTTTTATACTATTCTTCTTTGTTTTAGATTTATATGTTTGGTGTGTGGTTGTAATTGTATGGTTTCCTGAATCTCAATTCTATTTTTGTTGTTCTTTCTTTTTTGATTGAAGGCTTTGCAATTTTTAGCTATAACATAACTTATTCCCTTGCTACTATTATTATGGGACAGACTATACCTTGTACTTTGAAAGGCATTTTTGTACTCTGTGGGACTAGCGCACATAAGCTCGAGAATGTTTATACGACAGCACAGAACTTTGTTGATTATACGTCCGAACGACTTTTGCAAAATTTGTGCATAACTTTCGTAGTTAAAAACTGTTGGAAGCGTAGAGCATTAAGACATTACCTTCCATTTCTATATCCTAACTCAAAAGAGCGTAACTCAACAGAAGAACGATATCGTTAGTGTCGAAAAGAGCGCGGAACGGCGGTAACTCAGTCCGCCACATATAATTTAGTTATTAAAGAAGCTCCTACCCGAGATAACAGAGAGTTGCGTAACTTTGACATTTATGTAACGAGTTAACAACCATCGCTCAGCTAATGACACCGGCCGGTTCCCTACTTTGATACAAACTTTTTTTCGCTTCGCGGTTGATTAACGTCCCACCGCGTACGGCTCCACTTTCCATACATTTCTTACCATCCACCACGAACTTTCAGCAACTGGCAAACATCGGCCGAACGAGATTTGCCGAGAAATTTATTATTTCTCAACGCAGGCTCCTCCTTTATTTAAAGACCCAAGTCGTAAAAGACTCCAGAATATATTACTTCCTCTTTCAGTTTCTTCCTTCGATTACGAAAGAAAAATTTCGCGCAACCATCAATTTTCATGCAGTTTCAATCTTTCGCTGTAATTACAGTTAGCCTTGTCTTTCATTCGTCCAGTGCAATACATGTACTTCGTTAATTACTATCATTATGTCATTAAATAAAAGAGAAAGCGAAATTGTATTAAAATAAAAGTGCCAATAATAATTATTATAATAACTTAATTATTGATGATTCGACCAAAACACGTGCATGATTAATAAATAAAAAATAAGAAATAAGTAGACTATTTTTAAAAAAAGGATTTCTATTAATCTTTATGATGGACCATTTTAATCCATTTTGACTTTATTACTACTATTATGTCGTTAAATAAAAGAAAGAAAAATTGTATTAAAACGAAGGTGCCAATAAGAATTATTACAACAACTTAATGATTAATGATTCGATCGAAAAATGTACATGATTGGAACAATATGTATCGTCAGTCTTCATACTGAATCATTTTAATGCATCCTGACTTTATTTCTACCATTATGTCATTAAATGAAAGAAAGTAAAATTGTATTAAAACGAAGGTGCCAATAAGAATTATTGCAAGTTAATGATTAATGATTCACTCCAAATATGTGCACGATTGCAATAAAGGTAAATAAACGTATTTTAACAAATTGCATTTCGATCAGTCTCCATAACGGACCATTTCCATGCACCTCCTGACCTGACCTGACCTGTACGTACAGCTCGCGATTAATTGATCACTGGAAACGTCGAGAATCTAAGGAAACCCAGTAAACAAGATCAGGTCGCACATGCAGAGGCGAGGGAACGTAAGACGTGGAATCGCAGACGTTGATACATTATCCTTTAGGAACGAGCTCCCTTTGGACGCCGGACAAGGGGACGACAGAGATTTGTTAACCATTTGTCCGAAGCGGTATCGACGAGCGGGCGGGCCGGATGAATTATTACCCTTGTACTTGGTAGCAGAAGGTCGCCGACGCGTTAAGGCTGCGCGGCCCCGTCGTCGTTTCGAAAGTTAATAACAATGAAGAAAAGACGGAGTATATAGGCAATCCTTGAGCCGAATCCTCGAGCACCACTTGCCTGTTCCTCGTGATAAAGGTCGGCCTTCGTTTAAGATCATTCATCGTCGACGTGGAACTTTCGAAATGCATATTACACAAATAAAGACAGGCCTGTTTAAACTCCGCGGAACATGTGGATAAACGCGAGGTATTTCAATCGTCGAAAGAGAGTCTATACCTGCCGTCAAAAGAGTCTATACTGCGCAAAGACCAGTTTTCGTTCACTGTGCGCGTCTCTCTCTTCCTAATATTTTCCATATCGTCGCCACTATTCGATTATTCACTAGCTTCAAGCTGGGAACTACTACAGACTCTCGTGACGGCAGGAATATGCGTCCCGCTTGAATCCAGAGTCTGTGTTGGCAAGGAGACGTGAATTAACAGTTGTATCGTCTGTAAGATCTCTGCCACAAGTTTAAGCTGTGCTGATGTGATGATGAAAAGCTATGTTTAATACTTGAAGCGTTGAACTTTTAGGGTGAACGACCTTGCTTAGGGAAATAAGGTTTCTAAAATTGTTTCTTTAAATCACACAGAATTTTTAATGAATAATTTCTAATTTGTGTGGTTTTGCTATTTTTTTTTATAGGATTTTACCAATAATTTCTCATTTCCAATTGCGATTATCTCTGNAATTTCTAATTTGTGTGGTTTTGCTATTTTTTTTTATAGGATTTTACCAACAATTTCTCATTTCCACCGATTATCTCTCTCTAACAATATCAGGAGTTCTCGAATGCAGATCAGATTTTTTCTAGGCTCTCGCCAATCTCCGACCGCATTTTCCTGCCCACGCGTTTCGAATAGCGTCGGCTAGAAAATTTCTAATTCTCATGGAACGCGCGCGCGGCGACCGAAGTCGAAATATGATTGGCCGTTTCGCGAGGAATGCCGAGCGATGCAGCCGCAACGGGTTTTACGTAACGCTCGCGAATCGCGAATTATTTCGCGAGAGCCCATAACCGTGCTACGGGACACGTGCTGGCCACACACACGGCTTTACGATCGGGATTACGCGCCGGTCGGCGCGCGGCGCGGCTGCAGAGAAACGCTCGGGAAACAAAGTTTAAACTAGTTTAATGCGCCCAATTAATCTAATCATGGCCGATCGTTATTCGTCCCCAACACGGGACGCGTTGCGCAAGCCTTTCCCGATCGAAGCTGTACACCCAACAGGATTGTTAGCCCTCTGTAACCCGGATCTCGTTTGCCTCTCACTCGGAAAGCTGAATCGTTTATTATGAAACTGATTAATCCAAACTTTTCAGCAGATTTATGAAAGTAAACAATTAAGCCTATAATTGAAGACAATTTAGAAATTTGTTAGCAAATAGCTATATAAGACAAATCATAATTTCGAGATCATCACATGTTACATCACTTGCATAATAAATAGATCAAATATTCTATCACGAAATTCTGAGTTAACGAGTTAATGAAAATACGACAAAAAACAGTGACTTTTTTCCACAATCCTCAATGTAGCAATTAACGACGTTCTGTTTCTCTGAAAAAACAACGCGACTCCAGCCGACATTAAGAAACTGATTGAACGTTTGTCAAAGTTTAACAAGCGGCCATTCGACGACGGACGGCATAACTGTTTTGAAACGTTTGTTCATAACTGTGCAAAGAGAGGCCCCCCTTTGAAAATAAATTGTAAATCACGGCTCGCGAGGAGGAAACTTTTGCCCGTCACGGTCTATAATTAAACTCGACCGGCGACAATTGGAAACGTTTAACGCCAGGAAGCTGTCAGGTCGAAGCACTTTCGCAAACAGGAAGCGTCGCATCGCGTCGCCCGATCAAAGGTACGGGAAGCGATTATTTCGTTTTTCGTCATTGACCCAAATCACCGAAACCAGCGAGAGACGCGGCCTTTCGCAATCTTGACATTGAATCATCTCATGCAATACTCAGTGCAAAGGATATTCCGCTGTTTTAATCTCGAGCAATAAATATAGCAAACTTTTTATGTACAATGTGTGTTTCAATTTACATATAAAAAGTATAATTTTTTTTAACTATAATGAACTATAATAAATACATTATTCAATTATTATAATGTGCGCTCATGAACACATGATACTACATGCAAATATTACACGCAAGCTTGTTACAGAAAAAATTACCACACAGTTGAATATTAATAAAACATTGTAAATTTATATCAAAAAACAATGTTTAATAACGTTAAAATCGAGGACAAAACATTGAACGGGTTCGTTATTATAATTTCGCGTAATAATTCCAAGGGAATTAATCGAATTTATCGAACGTTATTGGAGCGGCATTATCTCGTTTTAATTAAAACAATCTCACACGTGGATGGGAATAAAATAATGACTGGGAAGTTGAAACTCGTTGCACAATTTTAATTCCATTATTTCAGCANCAATAAGAATGATTACAACAACTTAATGATTAATGATTCGATCGAAATATGTACATGATTGGAACAATATGTATCGTCAGTCTTCATACTGAACCATTTTAATGCATCCTGACTTTATTTCTACCATTATGTCATTAAATGAAAGAAAGTAAAATTGTATTAAAACGAAGGTGCCAATAAGAATGNAAACAAGATTTCCCTTTAGCCATTTCGTATAGATTTGCATAGCATTATGCATACGACGCTCTTCCCTGCATTTAAATATTCGCGTGAAAAAAAAAAAGAAATAGGCGCTCCTCTTGGGATCCGGTGTCCGTGTTCTCGCCGCGGTAAGGGAGGATATTGGATTCGCGGTGTATCGATGTTACGAAAGCTCCTCGGTGCGCCTGCACTCATATTCGACTTACTACTTTCCGGCGTAGGGGACTCATCTCGCTTCGAGGGGTATTAAAATAAAAGCGTTTCGCCTTCCCGGTGACGACGTCCCTTACGTAACTTTCCAACCAACCCCGTTTAAATATAGCTTAACTGCACGCCCGTCCCAGGCATTATCATCCGACGCGTTTGAGAAACTGTCGAACACACAATACCATTTTCCATGCTTGTTTCCTGCCTTCATCTATTGTCTATCTAAGAGAGTAGACTTCGATGACAGCCTGATAGGACTGTCAATCTTACCCATACAAAATTGGCCAAAAATATAATAGGCGAATAATGGCAAAACATTCAAATTTTAATAATTAATAAATATTATGGATATAACAGAAAAACTGTTTAGAAATTTTGGAAGGGTTTTAAAAAAATTTTCCACTATCAAGATAGACAAATTTACAATAAATTTACTGATTACTACATCACGAAATGGAACAATATCATGAAAGTTTATCTGGGCTATTTTTGCCTCGTTAGAAAAGTCACGTGACTAGCATAATTGCCAATAAAATAAAGAACGTTTTATATTTCATTTAAAAGGGATTCTGTGACGAGATAATTTTCACCTTCCCAGTGAATACGAGATAATTAGTTGAAGCTTGAAGTGACGTGTAATTACAGACGCTTACGAGAGTGAATCTTTAGATTAAATTTACTGAGTGTGATCAACGGTCTGAATTTTTCTGTAATTCGGATTAAGGGCGGCGGGAGAGTAGGTGTGGTGCGTTTTGGAATTCGTAAACGAGCCGAGTTTACGCGGGGACACACGCGAGCCTGTAGGTAGTCGTCGGTGCAATCTGCATCGTCAAGTGCGCGGCGCTAAGTACCTGCCACGTCTACTTGACCCATTTACCCGATGACCTCGACGGTGCCGGGACATTTTTCAAGAGAGTATCTACCTAATGGCACAGCCGGACTCGTTCCGTCGTGTCGAGATTTCCTCCGGTATTCAAAACCCGCCCCTTTAAACTCACCCCTTCGCGCTCCGTTTGCTTCGTCCCGCGGAAACAAAGGTGACGGCCGAAGCGAAGGAATCCGTCGCGAAAACGACAGTCGCGAACGCGAAGCCGGCTAAGATCGGGCAGACGTAATATCCGTGATGGCACGAGGAACTTTAATGCACGCAGTCGCTTCGCCGTGGAATTTACATTAGGAATTTCTAATTTCTCGTATTTTCTTCACCTTTCGGTCGCCAGTCGAAAGTTTTACACTTCGTAAAATGTGCACTCGGTTAGGAACGTAAAGGTTGAATGTATAAATAGTATACGTACTTCGCGCACACGACATTTAGGCATGCGTTATTGAAAGTGATTAGGATATGTTTAGGATCGTTTCAGCTTTCCGTTCAACGCAAGAATTCAAGATACAATAACTTTTATAATAGTCTTAAAAAAAGTCTCAAATTTGCTATATTAATAAAATAGATATCATTACCTAATAATTATTAAAATCTCGATGATTTGTCATTGCTTTTATCCAAGTTTTCGTATAACCTTAAAACCAGCTCAGATCGTCATGAAAATTCCACAATTCCCTGATCGAGAAATAAGAAGACGGAAGAAGCTCGGAAACGTTTCAAGGAATTATAATAACCCGTAAGCCGGGGCGTACGAAGTAGCGTAGGAAGTTTCCGATCGATCCCCCGGCCCGAACGTGGCCGGAAGAGCCGTGCCTTCTGATAATTTAATCAAGGAGCTTCGGATCCGTGTTCGCGTGGCAGCTAAGACGTCCGCCCTATCTCACGATTTCGCCCCGAGGAGCCACCCTTCCTTTTCCACCGTCGATTCCGTTCCTCCCCATTTCTTAATTTCGCCGCCGAGTTTCTTGGCCACGGGACAGAAAGCGTAATTCGTTCCTCGCGTACCGACCAACTTTTCATCCCTCCTCGTGGGACCCGTAAACGGATCCGTTCACGTGGAGAAGTCGCAATCGGGGGACCTGTTTTTAATTCGACGCGGGCGCGGTCATTGTCAGCTCGAATCGGGGAATCGGGAGCTTCGATATTGCTCTCAAGTCAAGGGTGATAAACTCATTCTCGACCCGTCCCAAAGAGCGAAACCGAAGGGAATGGTAAAATCGAGATAACGAGATATATACCTCTCCCGAGTCTCAGGATATATTGTAAAGACTTTACGAGAATATAAATTCCCTCCGTAAGACCTCTACGAAGTAGAGAATTCAACGAAGATACCTTTGAATAAAAAGAGATAATTCAGTGCTTCCAATTGTATGTATAATAAAATGAGATGATCAAAGAATATATGAGCCTATTAGAATTTCTGATATTTTAATAACTAATTAAAGAAGTTTCAATCGCAAATATCAATCAGTTGCAATCATGGATGAAATTCTCTCTATAATCATAAATAAATTACTAATAAACATTTAATTACAAATAAATAGTCTCTGTAATTAAAAATCATTTCCGTTCTTCTGGTACATAGAAACTCCTGCATATGTGATGCCAGTTAGATTTTTCTACATACAACGAGAACATGGAAGTGTCACAAGCGTGATCAAAGGCAAAGAACGAATGGTTGGCTATAACGTCTTTGAAAAGAGTCGAAAGGTGTGTTATGTTTAATTGAAAAGAAAACTGAACGTTAATTAGAAACGTTTTTATCATTCAAGTCTGGTGTTCCATTTTCGCTGGGTGAACAGAGCGGTTCGTCGAGTGGGCTCACGTTTAACTGTTCACTCGTTTCAAACTGCACATTCGTCGTTTCAACGTTTGTTCTAAGTAAAGGACATTTATTTCAAACGGGGAACGTTTTGCCCGGAGTTTAATAAAGGGTAAAAACGGATGGGGGGGTGGGCTGGTATCGAGTTTAATAGCGTGAAATTTTTTCGCATTCCGGGAACCAGTTAATTTTCCATCGGTCGAGCATACCAGTATCGATCACGATAGGATTCGACGTTCGGGGCCAGGGGCTTGTATCGATACATGCGCCGAATATGGAGCAAGGAATATGTATCTATACGTATACATACATACTCGAACGTACATCCCTATTCATAAGTTTTAGCTTGTAAAACGTATAATCGAATTCTAAGAATATGAATAAAAATTTGACATTTTAATAATTTTTCTAATCTTTGATAGTATTTATTATAATCATTAATTCTATAGGACTTATTACACGATGCATTGCATAATTACGACTATAGTCATTGAATTAGAATAATCTGACGATTGCTACTATATTTATAATCATTCTAATCTTTGGTAGTATTTAATACAGTATTTATTATAGTATTTATTATAAGCATTCACTCTATAGGATTTATTATACGACGTATTACATGATTACGACTATAATCATGGAATTAGAATGATTTGCCGGTTTCGCAAGATGTCGTAAGACTTATGAACGGGGATGTACCTTTATATACATACTCCTGACTGCATAGTTTCCCGAATTGTGTCGCACACAGTGAGCCACGCGGGAACGTATCGACATCGTTCCGCTCGAAGGTGACGGCCACCGTTTCCGTCTCCGTGGCATCGGAGAACGAACAGCTGCTGTTGTAATGGATCCGAAATGACGCGTGTCGAGTACCGAAATCGAAACAAACAGTTCGGATGAGAAGTGGCACGGCTCGTCGCGTCGCGTCGTTTAGGACGGAATAATTATCCAATGGCCCAGTTTCGGAAAGTTCGCGCGTCACCCGGGTACATATAGTATACGACTTAGGGAAGTACGCCGATAAGCAGAACCCAACGCGTGACTACTATAACAACGCGACCCTTTTTTATTTAATAATCCGGTATAAAACGACGTATCATTCTTTTATAACTATCATAAGTCTGTTTTTGAAGAAATCGATTGTTTATTCTTAATTGCTCTACGATACTCTTAAAATGATATGACATACGAATGTCGTTAGAAATTTGATAATGACAGACGAATGACATTAGGAATTTGATCCCACAGTTTGTACTACGAAATATGCGAACAACAGAAGACGATCGATTTTTAATTTGTAGTCGTTTTCAATTTGATGCCGAAGCGAGCCGCGTGATCGAGACGCGTACCCACGAATAGTAGACTGACAATACATACATCTGATGAACAGGCACGAATACGGCGTGCATGCGATGCATGCATGCGATGCAACGATCGTCCCGGTGCACAATAGAAAGGATGGTTCCTTTGTTTTCGTACAGGCAACTGGAGGAGGAGCTCCATCGTCGGTGTTCGATACTGTGCGTGGCCTTGATCATCGGTAGACCACCGAATCGAGGTCTATTTCTCATTCGGAACGGATCCCGTGAACAAAGACTAGTTACCTGCACCCATCGACCGGTCTTCCTTTAACCACGAATATTTTTAGAATGTCCCTCCTCATTTTTAAACGACGCCACTCTTTGGTATTCGAAGTTCACGGTTAGGATAGCATAGTCAGGAAATTTTAATAAATTCTGCATTAATCTTCTTATGCAAATCAATTTTTTTTTATTAAAAATCGTATTCGATTACTGTAAATTATTATGAATTTCATTGTAAGGAGAATTAAATGATAAGAAGGGCGAAATAGGGTCAGAGTAACCCAAAAGGAATCAATAAATATATACTACTTTATATTGTACATATATTAAAAATAAATGTTATTAATATATATAAAAATTGACTTATTGCACGATTTGTTAAAATGGAATCTGACCTATGAATTCGTTGAACGTTAGACACGATATACGAGGTCGAAACAAAGCTGGCCCGAATTCGTTGACGATTTACGGCCGGAGGAGTCAGGGTCACGTGAAGGAACTGGTTTGCGATGGCTGGGTCAATAACTCTTATATAGGTGACGGCTATTTAATAACTTTCTCTTTCACTTTATGGAAAAGAGTACAAAAACCGCTGCCGATTAATGGATAGACGTGTTACGTCGACGGCCTGTCTCCCAGGTCAAGTAAAATTAGACTTAAATTCCTCGATCTCTTCATTTCAATTCTCAAATAAGAGTCGCGGTGATAAATGAAAATTACCTTTCGCGCTCGAGGACAAGAGATTCCAGTGTACACCTCCATTCACCAGTCTTAATTAGGACACTCCCAACCTTGCATTGTCTACCAAAAAGCCTGACAAGCATTCCAAATTTGCAACTGTCAAAGACTCTATTAATTAACAAAGTATAACAAATCACGTAATTAGCCTGTGCTTTTTTTGTAAAATAGGACATTTTTAAGGTTGTATGAATCCTTACATAAAAACAATGACAAAGCATTGAAATTTCCGAAATTTTTTAACAAATAAGGAACATTCATTGACCGAAAACCAAAATTATGATAAAAAATCTCGCACCTAATTAAGAAACCGTTTCCTAGACCCAAAACGCAAATTTACGTCTGCCACTCATAACATTTTCTCTATTTATAAATTTCGCAACATGCCTTACGACTTATGAACGTAGCACGCGTGCTATTTTCGGTTTAATTACAGGTAATTCACGCACAGGTAAATGAAATGAAACGCTATGCGGAAACGGAGGGTACGGGTTATATAAAACGATTTAAATTACTCAATCCAACGGCACGGAGTCGCGTAATTGCGGCGGTTAAAAAAAAAAGTGAATCGTTTCGATTCCATCGGGCGAAGTACGCGGGTATAATAATCGCATTCGTAACCGAACAAAGAGCTACCGTTCCGCAATTACTCGGCGGCCGAGGCATCCTCAACGAGCGATAAATTCCTCATTATAATTGGCCGGCGCGGCGGACGCGCGCCGCAGTACTATACATATTATAATAGATCGATTTAGATGATGCCGGCCCAGGAGATCGGCCGCTGTTAATGACTAATCGATGGACCGCCGACTAATTAGCGCGTCGATGCAACAAACCCGCGGTCGTTATTCCCACCGAGCGAATTATTCGTTTCTACTTAGGGAACTACCTGATAATTGACGACGTCGGTGATTCAGGGGAAAAAATGAGTGACGCAAGAGAATTTGTACTTCCCTGCTCGTGATGTAATAAAAAGAAATACGCGTTGTATTTTTGGAGTACTACGTCTTTCCGGAGTCTCCTGGTACCGGTAAATTGGTACCGCTCGACAATCAACCTTCGCAACCAACAACGACTGCCATCTACTGATTACGCTTCACACTGATCGTGAGAAACGCTGGTCTGAAGATAAAGCCTGAATTATTGCCGCCAGTAATTAAATTAATTTGATATTACGTCCCGTGACTCGTTCCACGAATATTTTATTCCTCGAAAAATAATTATTGAAGAATGAGGATAAAAGCAAACGGAAGAATTGTGCTATCATTATTGTATCACATCGTTGCATATCGTGCCGTGGATATACTGCCGTTTATGAGTCTTATGATTAGACAGCGGATTGTATGCTTTGATATGAAAATGTGCGGAAATTATGATTGCTATAAAATTATGCAGAGCACCAAAAGCTGTTTGCATATTTCAATATTCCAAAGGTAAAATGAATGTTTGTTTGAAACGCATATTTTGATTGATACTATAAATGTTTCATTTTGCGTAAATGTATGCTGTGTACGATGTATTGTGAAACCATTAATGTAAAATGATGAACCCAGAGAAAAGAGAAGCAGCAAAGGTTTCAGATTCGAATCATCAATCAAGAGAGAAGAAACGAAAAGAAGAATTATCAACGCAGTTATTAATTATACTATTATACTGTCGATAATATACAAGCCGATAGTCTGCGGTTCTACTCATTTGACTGGAGTTTCGACCTCCCACAAGACCGTTGTCTGTTATAAATCATTCCTACCACATGTGCAATGTAAGGCTGCCAGCATATGAGCGTTATTTTGACGCACGTCTGTTATACGTCTTTCTTTTTTCTTTCAGAGTAAGAAAAAGATATACATTCAAACGTGCGTCAAATTTGATGCTCGGTCTGAGGCTAATTGTAACATGTGAAGAGAAATGCTAAAGGGACATTCCCAATTGTAATTCCATTTTTTCTGATTTCCACTACAATCATTTTTTGCTGTTTATGTATTGGCATAATTCCTACTATCTTTTTTATTCTCAATTTCATGCCCAAAAATATGGTCACCATAACTACTCTTTGACTTAGAAATTAGGAGAAACAAGTACGATTTGGGAACATAAATGTGAATGATTCGAGACGAGTACTCACTGCCAATTGAATCTGCCGGTGATGCCCTCCCTGAGGCGGTCCTTGAGACTCCGTTGCCTAGAAGGCGGTACAGGACTCGCGGGTTCCTTCGGTTTCATCGGTGGCGGTCCGCTCGCGCCTCCGCCACCGCCGCCGGAGAACAGCGACATAGCTGGTGTTCGCGATCCAAGTTCGCCGGGGTCTGTCACTCGCGACGAAACGTCCGCGAACTCGCTCGATCCGCACCGCGGCTTGTCTCTAGGTCGCGTGTCGAGCGAGCATCGTCGAGGCACTCGCGAAAACGAGCGACTTCACACTCCCGTTTCCCGACGATATTCACGTTTACAGATTTATCTAATCGAATTTTGGAAAATATGATGCAGAGCAGGGATTCCCAACCCTTATTTTGAATCAACACCTTTTAATACTTTGACTGCTGATCCACCCAAATTCTGATGCTTTACTTTATTTCATGATTTCTTCCTTCCTTAGTACATGATATAACTTTATGTCAGTAAGCAATTGATTATAAATTTTATTAAGAAATTTTGTTTGCAATCAATGGAATCTAGATTTCTTGTTTATGTCAATCGATCGCTGATGCATATTTCACTACCGGCCCTTGGTTATCATTGATCCTTGGGGGTTGATAACAAACCTTGTTGGGAACCCTTGATTTATAGACATCTCTATCTGTACAAATATCTGAGAAGGAAGTGAACGAACGATCGGCGAACGCACGTGATAGAACTAAAAATATTGAATTCTCTGTATATAAATATGATAAGTAGTTGTTGCCCTACCATATTACTCGAGATAAGGCTTAAAAATAAACACTTTTCTCCTGTATTATATTATTCCATAAAATGAAAAAGTCAATGCATTTGAAAAAAAATTATACACTTTTAATCGTAATAACCCTGTCGGCTTGTTACAGTATCGACTTGTTAAAGCTGAAGGTTGCCACATTTATCAAACTCCTCATAATCGGCGTGAAGAATGATAAAACGATAACATTTGGAATAATATTACACCATAACTAGGTCGTCAATAATCTCAATAAAAATTGATGTTCCTCATTCTAGTCAGCACTCATTTCAACACATTCTTCGAGCATTCATTATTACTCGATCATTTGCAATAATCGAAGAAATATATATGCATATTTTATATTGTATTAATCTTATACGAAATTACAAACAATTTTTAATAGCTCTAATTTAGGCAACAACTACCTTAAGAATTTGACAAAATTAGGAATCAATATCTAGCCTATTAAACTATGTTTTTATTCCCTTTCACGGATAGTTCTTGAGGCTCTAGAGAGACGTTCCCTGGTTTGCGATATTCGGCGGAATGTCGGAAACAATGTAGGAGAGAATTTACGTAAGACACAGTAATCCTATCGATCGAAGCACTCGCGCACAGAAATCGATCGCGGATGATGCTAGGAGCTCGGTCGGAACGCCTACTACGATTCAGGCCGATTTTCCAGCCGCATCGTCGTCGCGTCGTCGCCTCGTTGAGGCTCGTTAAACAGCGAGCGCGATCGAACGCCCGATTCAATTTGCTCGCAGCCCGCGACGTCGAAATTTTATTCCACTGAGGAAGATTGCAATCGATTCGAAAAACAATTTTTACATAAGTTTATCTTATTGCATATTCCATTTTTGGCTATTTCAGACTCTTGACGCAACTTGCATCATTTAATATTACTATTTACTATTTACTAGCTTGCCTCAGCTTGCCTCATTTTAGTAAATTAAATATTTATTATAGAATATTAAATTATTTGAATAGAAATTAGGTGTTATTCCTACTCTCACCAGAATATTAAAATATTTATTATAATAATTATTTAATGTAATTTGAACTCAATTCAACGAACTCTATTCCTGGAAGATGTTAAGCCCAACAAGGATGAAGGGTTGAAGAATGGAGGTGATGTGACAAGCGGGGTACCCTGACTTCCGGGCGAACCATTTGCCTGTCGACCGGAAAAACGCGACCGCGATAATGTCGTGCCGGGATTCCATTCGCTCACAACTTGTAGAAAATAAAGCCGCTGCTCTCTATTGAGCTCGAAGACGGCTGGAGTGGCGATCGAAACGAATGACGTGAAGCATTCTCCTGCCAGCTTCGAAACGCGTTTATCGCCACTCCCGCTATGAAAGAATCGATAGAGGAAAGTCCGATGGGTTCTCCCGTTCGAGAACGACTACCCCCGATAATACGTTCAATCTGCGATTTCGATTTTTATCTCCAGCATTTTTAATTGGCCGTATGAAAACTAGGTTGGGACAGCTGAATCATTTATAGTTTGGATAAAGTACAGAAAAGTTCATAAATCGTACGGCTAATATAAAAATCATTTCAATTGGGAAACCAAAGCTTTAATTATAAAGAATCATGAAATTATCATCACACAATTGTGATCAATTTCCATGAAATTATACTTCAAACAGAAGTATTCAATTTCCATTCAATCATTTTTGAAATTCTTTAAATCTGTCAATTTTTCATGTTGGAATTTATTAATTAAAATAATTGCGAGTTGTTCCAATAAATCTGAATTGTTTTAATAATTGGTAGCAGTTAGAGCGAGAGATGCAAAGTATAATTGATAGCTATCAATTAGAACAGATAATATGCAAACTGTAATTGATAGCTATTAACTACAATTTCATCGAAACTGCCTTTGTAATTATTATATCATATATATATATATATATTATTGGATAATCAATTCACGTTGGTATCAAAGAATTAAAATTTTACTGACAATGAGTTTTCTTTGATACATTTATATTCGTTAAAAACCGCGCAATGTTTCGTCCAGCAATGCGTTTAGACAGCAAAATGAGCCAAAACTTACTTGAAAAACGATATAAAATGTAAAATCCATTACTTCACTAAAAAAAGTATAGCAGATTTAAATAAATAAAATGGAAGTATTCATAGCATCAAATGCATAGAAATGAACATTGAATAGTCGACTAGATAGCTAAAATGTCAGACGTCCATGTCGAAGAAAGAGAATTCTTTTGAAATTACTTATTAACGAGAGGAAGCATGAAAGAAAAGTGTGCATAATAGAGAACGTCAACGCGACGTGGCATAGACAGTGGTAGCGACTGCGATAAGCGCAAGTCCGATAGAGAATCGACCTTAACAACCTCAGTTAAATTTCATTACGTTCCTTCTCCCGGACAGCACGCGCCTCCCAAGGTTATACCATGCGATTTTAATTGCGCAAAAACGAGCACTGTCGCCGGGATCGTTGATCAACTCGTCCGTCGGCCGGAATCGCATGCATGCATTCCCTTTCTTCCTCCGCGCAGAAGAACGGGCGAGCCACTCGAAAATGGCACTGTTGTTCAAACGTTTCGCAGAGGAGCAGAAATTTAATTGACAAGAGGCACAGAAATGCAAATCCTGCCGAGCGCGAACGGCACTCGAAAACGATTCCACGCAGAGGGAAACTGAAATTTAATTGGCGTCAAGTACGGGAAAGGATCGGACGAAAACAGCACTTTCGGCATTCCCGACTTCAAAGCAAGAACAAACCAGGGCTCGTTGAATTTCTTTTTTCTAATCCCAATTCCACTAATCGTGAAAGAAGTCCCCGCGATCACAAAGGCAAGAATCATCGAAGAAAAAAAGGGAAGACACACGTACAGGGGGAACACAGGCGAGAGCGTTCTGTGATCCGGGCTCGTTGAAGGGCGTCGCCAAGGTCAAGGTCACCGGGCAAGGTCAAGGACTGGCAGCTCCCGATTCTCGTCGAGTGGAGAACACACCAGCCTACGCCTGCCTCCATGTCGAAAGCCTCCCGGTATTGATCCCCTTTTCGCCCGGCGAAACTCGACCAATCCCAGCTGCCACTGCATGGTAACCAACACGGTCCGACACATTTTCGGAAGAACAGAACCGTCGCAGGGGGAGGGAGGGGGCCGAAGTCGATTTCGAAAGTTCCGTGACAACCGCTAATTAACGCCGTGATTCGGCTTCGAGTTTATCTTTCCCACCGAGATCCAACCCAACGCATCGCCGAAACCCTTGCAATTTTAACCAGAGTTTCCCTCGTACTTTAATCTCGTCAAGTTTATTGGACTGAGCCAAATTCTTTAACCAAACTGACAAGACTTTCTACAAGACGGCTTCTTTTAGAATTACCTTAAATAATTCGCGAAATTAGTTAAAAGCAAATCTGGAGTCTTTTTTCATTTGGTAGGACCTTGAAGATATTAATTTAATGATTTTGTCTTTAATTAACGAGGCACGGCGTTCTGGTCGAAAATAAAGGCTGGAGATCAAAGAACGCGAGACCTTTTCGGAGACAAGGCTACGACTTTCAAGATTGCTTTTCATCCAAAGGTCCAAATTACTTTAGATACAAAAATATCCGTCCAAAATAATCTACCAGAGACGCGTAGAAATCAGAATTACTAGAGTATCATAAAAATACAGATTTTACAGAAATATTCATGCAAAATAATTTATCAAAGGCACAAAGATTTGCAAAATTCAGGATTTATAGAATAATATCGTAGAAATACAGATTGTAGAAAAATGTTCATACGTTGTAGACAAGTCGTGAATGTAATTTTGCATTCAGAAAGAAATTATGTCATAAGTGGATAGACTCTTTTGTACACTATTGTGCATAGAGACATTAAGAATGACAGTGTATGTATAGACACGATAAAGAATGAGCCTGAGAAAAAGAATAAGCCTGTATGTATAGCCGCGATAAATAATGGGACTGTACATAGACACAATGAAGAATAAGACAACGGGCCACTAGATTCTAAGGAAACGATCGAAGTTCGGCTACGGCCAGACAGTCGGTCTCCTAACCCATTCTTAATTTATGAACCTACCATGGGCCACCTTCCCGAGACATTTCTTTCACCGAAGCGAATTCCTTCGTCCATGTTTAAACAGGGTCGAGCCGCGTCGTGCTCGACGGTCAACAGTCAACGGTATTCCCACCTAATGTGTGTCACGGAAACCACCTTTGCATAGTGAAACCAAAAATTCATTGGATAAAGCTCTGCAAGCTCTCTGCCATTAATATTTTTGTTTTACTCATCAAGCATGCCTTCAGTTATTAATCATTATTATTTCGCCTCGTTAGAAAAATCAATAGGTGTTTTGAAAATCAGACTTGATGCACTTAGGCAGAAAGAATGAAGATTTTTAATAACAAAAATAAGAAGCTTCTTGCATGTTTGCAAAATTTGCTAATATTTGTTGAATAAGTCTTTAACAATGATCGAATCGTTTGCCTGCAAGTTGAACGTTCTATTCGAGATGGGAAACCTGTTAGAGAGTCAAGAGGATCGGTGCATCTAATTAATAATTGATGGTACATAGAATCGAGAAGCAACCTTCGATCGGCGTAATGATGTAACCGCGAACGAGGATTCCTCGTGACGTTTTATAAACAAACCGGGTATCTCCCCAAGAATCTAATAGGAAATACGCGTGGCAGAAAAAAAAGAAGAAGATTCTGATGGAAAATCGCGTGGGCTGGGATAATAAATGGACCCGACGAAACACGACGTATTACCTCAACTTCTGACGATCAGTAGTTTCGCATTTCGCACATTCCTCGGCTCGGCTTGTTGCTCTTCGTCGGAACGAAATTTCGGCGCGTGGGATATAAACCATAGAGCAAAGTTGCCGAGTTGTTTTTCGAACTTCCGCTTCAAGGCTGTTTAAAAATAGTTCCTAACAAGCTTATACGTACTATTAAACAAATCAAACTCGCGATCCCCTTCCACGACGGACATTAAAAAGAAGAAACAAAACCGGAGGATTGTCAGGACTCGTTAGCATTCGAAAAAGTTTGCNTTCAAGGCTGTTTAAAAATAGTTCCTAACAAGCTTATACGTACTATTAAATAAATCAAACTCGCGATCCCCTCCCACGACGGACATTAAAAAGAAGAAACAAAACCGGGGGATTGTCAGGACTCGTTAGCATTCGAAAAAGTTTGTCGATCCACTAGAACGGCAATGGGTGTCTCGCCGGGCGTTCCCAGGATCGACGAGCACGGGAATCGATTGTCTGCCGTTGCAGAGGTTAAAATGGTCGCGATGACGTTGTTCGCGTCGCGATTCATAGTTGCATTAACGAGGTCGATATATCACCGCGAGGTTATCCCGGCGATTCGTGACGTCGCCGCGACGGCCAGAAGCCACCGACAGGGAACGTCAAAACAAACGTCGTCGATCGTTCGGAGGAACAGAGTTATTCCGGTTTTTCCGCGGCAGCTGGTTGTATCGCTGTCAATAGTCCGGCTTGAAAATCGCCGACGAGCTCGTCTCCAGCCCACGCGTTTTCTAATTTTAACCAGCGACGGACATACTCGAACCGTCTGACGAGCTCCGTTGCCAAAAGATGGCTAGTATATGTTATCGTTGATAGGTCCAATTTAATTTGGAAACAAACAGTGCAAGCTGTGCAGAAGATCTGGAGATCTCTTATATGTACCCTGGGGTTCTTCAGTCTAGTCGGGATCCTTCCGAATGAAGTACGCAGCCATTTACCGGTGGGAGTCGGCGGTGTAATGCGATTCACCGATTGAAGCGATGATATCATGGTTAAACCGAATAAACTTGTTTATGTAGTAACTGCGCGACTTAAGTATTAATCCTACCAGAATTGCAATTTTCTAAGTGCTTTCTGGATGCCTAATTCTTGATCATATCACGATTTTTACTCACTGGTGTGTTTGATATGTTGTTTTAGAATTATTAAAAAATAATCCAATGAACAGAATTTTATATATTGATTTATAGAATCATAGAATTTTGTATATTAAAATTATAGGAAAATGAGTCAGTAAATAGGAACTGTGACATTTACCTCATTTTACTTTTTTCACAGTAATACTTAATATTACTATTTATACTAGAATTTCTCCATCATTTTTCTTCTTCAATAATTTTAATAAAACTTCTCACACGCCCTCAGAGTTAATTATCGATGATCCATAAAATTTGTCTAGAGCTATTTTTTAATCATAAAACTGTCACGTCCAAAGTTCTCGATAATGACTACGAGATAAAATAACGAAGACAAGGAGGAGCGATCGAAAAGGGGGGTGAGGATGCCTGTCTTTAGCTATGATATAATCCAGCAGGTGCGGCCCACCTGACCTCCCTTCTGCCAAGGACGCCGGGGCTTGATTGATGGAGCAAATATTAGCTCGCGAAAACTACCCCTGACCGCCTTGGCCCAACCTTTTCCCATCCGCCAGTTCTATTATACTCGATGCTTCGCGATTCCTTGATTCCGTTTTGCATTTTACTCGCCATGCACCTTCTCAATAGTCGAATTACTACGAAACGATTTCTGTAATAAGGAATCTCAGTTTTGATCTCAAAGAACGGTATCACTGCTACAAAGAGAAGAATTTAATCGTTCTCTTGGAAATGAGAAGGCATCTCTTTCAAAGCACTTGTTTTACACGTACCTCAAAGATTTCTGAAGGTTCATAGGAGAAATGTACTAAATTTATATGCAGGATAAATCAGAAAGGTGTATCATTTAAAATTGTTCATCGATTTCATTAGAAGATCTTATACTTTGTCAAAATAAAAAGCTTTTATATATTTCATAGTTTATATCATATGAAACCATAAATATCACGTTTTTGGTAGAATCATTGAACGATTTGTATTAAAAATATCTTATTTTGCATAAAAAGGTCGCAGTTTAATGATGACTCTAAATATAGAGATTAAGAGCGATCAAGTGGAATTAAATAAAATAGTCTCTCGAATCCGGATAAACCGCGAGCGAGAATGAGTTAAAGAAGAGGCTATTTTTCAAGAAGAAACATGTGGGACAGGCTCGGTGTATCCGTCGGAGGAAGAAGAATTTCGAGAGCGAACTTGCAACCAGCCGGTACACGGCTATCTGTGCGATTGCAGGGGACTGATTGTGCCGACCTACTTCCCGAGACAATCGCACAATGCCGAGGGTGAATGAAAGGGGGTTGGTTCGGGGACGTGGAAGGACGGCCCGCTCGAGGAGCACCGGGGAACGACTGCTTTCGCTGCTCTACGTGACGTCAAGGTCGCCGTATCGGCGATCGGGACGGGCTTTCGCCTTCTTTTCTGGCTGCGTGACGAGTTCATTGAAAACGTCACGAAAAAAGTAATAAAATAATCGATTTCATCCCCAGCCCTCCAACCCTTATCTCAAGATTCCAACACTTACATACAATAATATATTGTAGCTTTTTTTATTACATTATGGAAAATATCTATTTATATATTCACTGTTTAATTGCATTAAAGCGTTAAGATTTTATTTTATTTTTATGCTACGAATTTAATCAGGACAAAACGTGCATGAAAAGAGTTTTAGAATGTTTTGTGAAGAGGGGAAAGTGGAGTTTTCTATATACGTCGTGTTTATCAGGATGACTGGTTGTTGCGCCACGTTGTACTTTTCGTCGTACTCCCCGAATCGATGATCGATTCAAAGCGAGGGAAAAACTGGCTCCTGAAGAAATATCTCGGAGCATCGTTTAAAAGGAAAATTACTTGATGAAGGAACGTCGATCCCACTAATCGGATTTTAATATCATAAGATAAAAAACTTCTATAAGTCAGATCCAATGGATTTTCTAGAGCATCTGTTTATTAAAATCGCGTTTACGTCAGCTTTCTTCTTATCAGTTTTATCCTTTCTCAATTAGTAATTTTCTCTAGACACTCAGCTTTTGAAAGCTCTTGTTGAAAAATCACAAATAATAAATCATAAATAATAAGTAATAAATAATAAATATGTAAAAATTTAAAAGGGACAGATTTGTTGGTGGAGTATAGTTCGGTTGGGGTATTGTTAAGGAAGATATTGGTAGCATTCCGGGTCTAAAACGACCACACTATTAACTCATCCGGAGAACGACAAACAACGCACACGGAACACATTAGTTTGCATATTGACCTATCACAATCTCGTGCTGACCATGCAAACATACTGGGCAGAGTTATCGAGGAGATACCACGTGGCTCATATTGGATTACCAGGAATCCTCTTATGATACGCAATCTTCAAGGTTGCTCACTGACCTCTGCCATTACGACAAATCGGAAGGAGTAAGCCGCGGAATTTGTCAACCGGAATCGCGTTACAATAAACATGTAACTCCACTATTTCTGTCTCACGGCGAAGCCCCCTAAATGATTAGCGTAATAAAGAAGAATGACGGGATCATTATCTTCGACCATTTCAAGTTCCTAACGCAAATTTCTCCCTAACTTCAAATGGGATAGCATTGTGCTACGTTACGTCTTCGTTCACCGAATTCAGGCACAGTTGCCAATTTAGAAAACGTTCACCGGGAATAGAAATACAGATACAATTCCGTGAAAATACAAACGAGGTCGTTACGGTGTTCTGAAAAATATTCTGTGAACGAAATTTAAACTCGAATTCCAACGCCGCCGCGCCGTTTTACCTTTAATCCCGAATTCCTCGAACGACTACGGCGTTCAATTCCGGAACTTCGTCACGTTCCTAACACAGAATCAGTTTACAAACTTCGCGAGTCGAACAAGGCGTCCTCGACAATGTCGGTACAAATCTTCGCCCCCCGTTTCGAGCACCGGTGTCGAAAGGTAGCGAGGAAGAAGAAAAAATCCGTTACGTGCCCCGCGATCGAAAGCTTCGGTAAACCTACTTGTCTCCGAACTGGGTCACCGTGACCACTCAAAATCTTTTCTACGTATATAATCCGTATAAGTATCGCGCTTCGAACCGGGCTCCTTCCCCTCGAAGCTCCCTCACAAAGGATCGCGCCGGCTTCGCCGACACAATGCATCGAAAATACGAATCTAACGCGCAACACGCTTGGAAAAATATTGGCAAACACTATTCTACGGTATTACGATCGCGTTGTCAAGATAAAACCTCGTGCACTTTCCTTATTATTACAGTCTCATCTGTGTCCACAAGTAGGACGTCCAATTTTATTTCAAAGTTACGAATTCTCTTATATTATCAGTAAATTGGAACCACGTGTTATTGAAATATCAACTTGATGACTTGCCAATGAATATCTCTTCTTTTTTAAATTATGCGTTTATACAATTTGATAGAATATGTAATAGCTCGTACTTAAGAAATCGTGCATTTTTAAAAACGCTGTACTAATCGTAATTCCTATAAAAATAGACGAAATGTCTCAGATATTAAAATAATAATATAATAATATAATAGATTAATAAATTCCAGCATGAAAAATTGCCTAAAACTTACTGAAGAAAAATTGAGTGAGAAATTGACTTTCAAGAATTAAAAAATGATCAGATGAAAATGTAGTCTAAAAAACATGATTTTGAGGTTGAGAATTTGCTATCTGACGATAACTTTATGATTTGAGAAAAGAATTTGTGTAGAGTGTTATCAACAAGTTCTTCTTTGGGGGCGATCAAAAGCGGCGAGGTTGAGGTGGATCGTTTGCCAACGTGAGTTCACGTAAGATTAACTCTCTACAATGTATCATTAGCACGAAGTAGGGCAGCCGGAGACCCGGCACTACGATTTATGCGATTCCGCAACGAGCCAAGCCATCTTTGCCCCTGCAATGGAAGCCACGTCGCACGTTCTAACGATATTTTTAAACAGTTTCTGCAAAAAAGCAGCGTTTTAGGACTTCATTCACTAAAAGTATTNCCCTGCAATGGAAGCCACGTCGCACGTTCTAACGATATTTTTAAACAGTTTCTGCAAAAGAGCAGCGTTTTAGGACTTCATTCACTACATTCGACCGAAAAGTATTACGTCGTTCCACTATTTCTTAGTAAAGTAATTAATATAATAAATCTTTTATGTCTTCTGAGTCTATCAAATATTTACTTGGAAAATTATTCTCCTGATTGCATTCGGCACCCGATGATCGCACATCCATTCACGTCGATGTAAAGTTCGGTCGCGCGGCAGTAGAACATTCCGCGCTGCACAGACGCGTGTCCGTCATTTCTCAGTAATCCGAGTCTATTCAATTTCCCTCGCCGCTTTCCGGAGATTTATAACCGGCATTTTTATCGTCAAACACGATGTCGCGTGACACAAATATACTACTCAATTCGCGAAAACTGTACTGTGGCAAGTGCAGAAAAATGTACATTTATTATTAAGAGTAGACCGACCGTAGAATTTCGCGAAAATGATTGAATGTATAAAAACTTTCCCTCAGTTTCATGCAACAATATTGATCTTATATTAAAATTTCATAAAAATGTCTTAAAAAATCGAATTCGATCGATTAAAAAAAGGCGTTATTCGGAAACGGCCGAGCGTGAAGATAGGGGAAAAAAGAGAGTAACGACGGGGTGTCCGATTTCGCAGGGAAGTGGGACGCGTTAATGAATTTCCTTATCAAATCGCGGCCTCGCGGTGCCACGGCCCGCCTATTATTATCTCCCTCATCGATCAATACGACGTGCGGCCGTATTGCAGGACGACTTACAAATAACGCGAAAACGTTTCTGCGCAGGACATGTAGGATACCTGTTCTCTATCGATATCTGGATTTCCGATGGAAGAGTGCACGCGAGCCTGCGAACGAGCATTGCCTCCTACCTCCACGTCCCCGAATCGGTAGAAAGTTTTCCGCGACGCGGCGGCGGCGTTCGCAAATAAAACGTGTCTATCTCTCGGTGGAACCTGATTGCGAGCTTCGAGACGCGGGATCGATGCTTTCAAGGATGCGGGCCGTTCTGTGTCACAAAGTAATTTCAGGATACAATTACTTAGTATACAGATCTTGGAATACGTGTCCCGATCTTTCGTGATACAAAGATTTAATCATCCGACGTGAAGGTTAATGTCACAAGTGAATTACGCCGCGGATTTTTATGCAAAACGAACATTTGTCGTAGTTAAGTCATCGTACACTGTCATCCATAAATATTAATAATATTGATATAAACATCGTACAGTCATCCATAAATTTGTTATTAGTATTATTATAAAACATGTTTATTATTTTAAGTAATATGCGCTAATTGTATAATTGAAACAAACTTCCCTCACACTGTTTACGTGTTTTGACGTTAAAGACAGGATAACTACTGTTAATGGGGTATTAGAGGTACAACGGATGAGGTAAAAATGCCCAAGGGTGAACTCATGGAAATGAACGAAAACAACGATGTCGAACGGTACGTGTATGCTAGAAATTATCCCCTTGAAAACATGGCTCATCGTTGCTGTCCGAATAATTTGATTAATTAGCACAATTCCGTATACACCGACTGGTCTTCGGTGGAAAACATTTAACGAATGCTTCTCTACAACGCAATAAAAGTTCAAACGAGATGAAATAGAATGACGCAGTGGGAGGTATGCATATAAATTCGTTTTTATTGAAAAAGATAATCTAATATAGGTTAAATTGATTTTATCGTTTTCGACAACCGAGTCGTATTTTATATCGTTTTTATGACGTTCGGAGAGTGAAAACGCTCGTACGAAATTAGATCGTCGCGTTCCGCAACATGAAGGCTCGACGCGCGTGCAACGTATATGTATAATAAAATCCTAAAAAAGCGGTGTCGTGATTAAAAACGATCGAACAGCGATAAAAATCTGGGAATAAACCGCGTTTCACGGGAACACGGGTTTTCATGCGGAGGGATTTTCATGCTGACGGAATTCGTGCTAGGACGAGCCGCCGAAGACGTCATCGCTGCAGGAATCATTTGTCAAATTACGCCAATCAACGAAATTATTAATGTATTATTCGAACGCGTTGGAACGCGATAGATCAATCGCCGTGAGCGAAAAACGCAACACGCGAATCGATGCGTTTCCCTCAAACACTTTTCTCTCATATCACTTCATCGTTCACAATGATAAAAAATGCAATAGAGGACGTCTGATAATTGGTAGTACAACTAGAAACTGATCCTCTGATCCTCCCTAAGAACATGAATCGAAGAGCAAGAGTGAAATTGCTTCCATTCATAATAAATGTACATACAAATTTTAATTTCAATTCTGTTTTTTTAAATTTCCAATAAAAGTCCGAGCGAACCATCCGGACAAGCCAATATTTAAGAAGTGAAGTGTTCGAAGTGTGGGAGCGTCTCGATTTTCCTCGATTTTCAGCCCCGCCGAGCGTAATAGAAAACGCGAGAGGTGGAAAGTAGGAAAAATCGTGTTCAGTTGTGTACGGACACGAGACGGGGGCGGGATCGCAAAAAGATCCCCTGGAAATCGAGACCTCGCCGCAATCCCGGCGAGCAAACAACGACAAAGACCCGGTGGTCGCGGTGAGAACCGTCGCGCGTTTTCTTGCGGTTTTCATCTCGCTTCGCGCGGTCGCTACGCGGTAATGGAATTTTAGCGACGGTCCACGCAAACCGGAGAACACCTCCACCTCCCCGAAGAGGTCGTTCGTCTTTATTAATATTTCCAGGGTAATGAAATTATAATCGAAAAAAAAATCAAATTTAATAACATTTCCGGAATAATGAAATTGATCTTTTAATGCTCGAGTCTCTAACAGCTCGAGACCGCGTGTGCCCACAAGGAAAAATGATTATTCATCTAAAATTTGTGTATGTTTCATCATCTAAAGTTATACATACAAATGGATTATGAATTTTCGCACACATTATACATTCTCTCTAATATCGCTAATGCTTTCATGCGTCGTTGCTAGTTGGACCTGCACTGACCTCAGGGGATTCCGAACCAACTTTGTAAAGTATACCTAAAACATCTGCCACGTGTACGTAATGCCAAATAGGGATCATAACTGGAAAAGCTTGATGGTACATTTCGTAATTGTATCACACTATCCGTGCGCGATTTTTACGTATTATGACTATTACTAACCACCATACATACTTGACTTGTTGCAAATAAGTTTCAAAAAAGTAAGAATATACTCACTTATTAGAATATTAGAAATTACACATCAAATAATATAATAAGAAATAGTATAATAATAAAAATTCATTTATTTTAATACGTGGATGTTTAATACTGAGGAAAATTATATATTTTGAAGCTTGACCAATATTGTAGGGCAGGAATTGCGTTAAATCTGCAGGTGGAAGTAACATCCGGTGTTCAAAGATGTACCGAACTCTGTAAACCGAGGAAGTTTGATCGATAATTCGTGAAAACACGCGCTTTCAATGAAACCGCAACCTTATCGCTTTTCGATCTAGAAGCTAGTAGCTAAGTGCGTGGGAGAGAAAGCTCTTTCTACTTTCTTTCGAACGCTCTACCACCGGCTGTTGGAACCCTGCCAGCCAACAGCTAGGGATAATAACCTTCACCCTCGACCGGTGTACCACCACTTTGCATTAACGTCGAATTAAAACGAGCCTCGGACGTTCCACTCGCCTCACTTTTTCACGTAACGTTCACTTAAGTACCGTCGTCCATTTTTCTGCCTCTCATTTAACTCTCCGATCGCCGCTATCGCCTAACAGTTTATTACAGTCACATTGACAGTTAAGATTCTATGGGCTGTAAAATCTCTACTAAAAAGAATTTAAGAAATGTGATAAAATGGCACGTCCAATTTTGAAGTAATAAACTCGTAGGAAAAATGATATTTAAGTATTTTTTCATAAATAAAATAAAAATTCTGTCATTTGATATGAGAATTCAAGATGTAATAAAAGAATTATTTTGTACACTGCATTACACGTATAATAAAAACCTNGATCTTTTAATGCTCGAGTCTCTAACAGCTCGAGACCGCGTGTGCCCACAAGCAAAAAGGATTATTCATCTAAAATTTGTGTATGTTCATCATCTAAAGTTATACATACAAATGGATTATGAATTTTCGCACACATTATACATTCTCTCTAATATCGCTAATGCTTTCATGCGTCGTTGCTAGTTGGACCTGCACTGACCTCAGGGGATTCCGAACCAACTTTGTAAAGTATACCTAAAACATCTGCCACGTGTACGTAATATGCCAAATAGGGATCATAACTGGAAAAGCTTGATGGTACATTTCGTAATTGTATCACACTATCCGTGCGCGATTTTTACGTATTATGACATTTTTACTAACCATCATACATACTTGATTTGTTGCAAACAATTTGTAAAAAAGTAAGAATATACTTGAATATAAAAATCACTTATTAGAATATTAGAAATTGTACGTCAAATAATATAATAATCAAAATTCATTTATTTTAATACGTGGATGTTTAATACTGAGGAAAACTATATATTTTGAAGCTTGACCAATATTGTAGGGCAGGAATTGCGTTAAATCTGCAGGTGGAAGTAACATCCGGTGTTCAAAGATGTACCGAACTCTGTAAACCGAGGAAGTTTGATCGATAATTCGTGAAAACACGCGCTTTCAATGAAACCGCAACCTTATCGCTTTTCGATCTAGAAGCTAGTAGCTAAGTGCGTGGGAGAGAAAGCTCTTTCTATTTTCTTTCGAACGCTCTACCACCGGCTGTTGGAACTTGGAACCCTGCCAGCCAACAGCTAGGGATAATAACCTTCACCCTCGACCGGTGTACCACCACTTTGCATTAACGTCGAATTAAAACGAGCCTCGGACGTTCCACTCGCCTCACTTTTTCACGTAACGTTCACTTAAGTACCGTCGTCCATTTTTCTGCCTCTCATTTAACTCTCCGATCGCCGCTATCGCCTAACAGTTTATTACAGTCACATTGACAGTTAAGATTCTATGGGCTGTAAAATCTCTACTAAAAAGAATTTAAGAAATGTGATAAAATGGCACGTCCAATTTTGAAGTAATAAACTCGTAGGAAAAATGATATTTAAGTATTTTTTCATAAATAAAATAAAAATTCTGTCATTTGATATGAGAATTCAAGATGTAATAAAAGAATTATTTTGTACACTGCATTACACGTATAATAAAAACCTTATTTCGTGATTTCAATTTATTTCATGATTTAGCTGAAGAAAACTCACTAAATATGTTTCCAGAATGGTTTAACCTCGCAAAATTTCAATGGCTTTTTATTGATTTTATGTAAGGGTTGATAGAACCGTGATGATAGAAAAGGCGAGGTTCGTATTATGAAAAATCGTTCTTTAATCGTGATTCGCAGTCACCATCGACAGATATTCGATAACTGGAAACGTGTAGCGTTCAGGGAGAGCGAAGCCCGTGGAAAACAGATGGGAAATAACAATCTCTCGTAATAGCATTTAAATTGAATATTTCCAACCAAGAAAGGAGTATAGATTTCTCATAATCGTATTCTCAGCAGTGGGAACTGGAGTTCCCGGTTTTAAATGCAATTCCCATCATTTCCGATAATTTAATCCCAATAACAAATTTAATAATCCCCTTTTACTACACATTAAGAGAATAAAAGGGCAAAGTTTATCGCTTTTATGAAACAAATCTGCGAATCGTTGCATAAATCATTCGGTGCTAATGGAAGGCGTTATTGAGAATTACACGTATAGTAGATTGGAGAGATTCGATAGAAACTGTTCCAGGTGTATCAGATACGCTAGTCTGGATCCATTAGACTCGAAATAGGTCGCAGCGAACTCATCGGACTCCGCGTAGACGATATCAGACGGGAGAAATGTGATATGGGCGACCTTGGAACCAGTGGATTCGACCTATAAACGGGAATGCACCTACGAGACCTTCGAAATAGGGTCTCGAGAACACGTGAGGTACCTCTCAAACGTTTTGACACCCTAAAACACTTGAAATGAAAGTAACACCCCAGGCCAGGGGTTCTCATTCTTTTCCAATTCTGTACCACATAAACGAGAGTCAAAGATAATATAATGTACCACTAATGGTACCATATTTTGAGTTATGGCGTTTGAAACAATTGAGGATAATGGCACGTTAATGGCACATTCGTAGAAATTGATAAGAAGCCCACAATGTAATAACATGGAAATCCAATTTATGAGCTGAGAGAATTTTTTAAATATTTTTCCAACGTAGTGGCCTTGACCTCCAATTTATTGAATACATACATACAAATTTCCGATATGCTTACAAAAGGGAATAGAGATAGTTTACAGTGTGGTCCGTCAAGCCGTATCTAGACAAACTGCACACGTACTCGATAAATCAAACATATTCCTCTCGAAAACAAAACATCGTGTGAAAAAGTTCTATTCTACATTTTACACCCAGTATTTCATGCACTTTCAGTCGCTTGTACGTGCTCGTACTATCAATTACGGGATGCAAAAATTCAAAATACAAATAAAATACCAAAAACTGCGTGAATAAAATAATCTCATTTGTTGTAACAATCCTCGGCGTATAAATTGTGAAATTACGTTCGTTTAGGAGGAATAGAAACGGAGGTACGTGTGAGCGATTCAACACGCGGGTAACGGAAGCGCAGCGGGCACGGGGGCACGTCAGACGTTAAATTACATCTCCGACTTTTATTATTAGCTTTCGCGCACGTTTACAACTTCCATAATGCGTCGCGTTCATATTCCGCGGGAGGTTCTTCGCGAGAGCAACTGCTGTCTGCGTTGGAAAATTACGGTCTCAGTGTTAGCGCCTTCGCGTTCAATGATAAATCCCAATAGCGAGTTACAACTGAACGCAAATGTTTGGAACTTTATTACGTACGTTTATAAGTCTGGGAAAATGCATACTGCCTGGAAACGTGCAACGCGTAATAAAATGTAATCTCTAGCAGCTTGATACGTCTGATAAAGCGGCAGATGCCGAGTGAAGTAACACAGAAAGTTTTCCAGCCGGCGACGAACACGGAAATTATAAATAAAATGAAACGTCGGGTTACTCGATCAAAGCTACTTCGGCCGCCGAAGTAAAAAGGAAAGGAAAATGCGTTTCCCGTGCTCTGCCGTATAATTATCAACCGGCCGCGTAATTGCTTGGCTTATCGTCGCATGTGATTGTTTTTATCTGTCACGTAATCGCGAGTATAACGGCGAGTTAACGTCAGCTTTATCAACGGACGATTCGACGTCCCTAACAATAAGTCGCGAACTTATCGCGCATCGTGGGAAAGTGCAACCATTCCGTGGAAATGGTTGGAATAATATAGTAATATATAAATTGCTTTATCAAGGCGTGTTACGCTTACAAAACGATGTACAAGGTGTCTCAGCTAGTGGAGGCCACCTCTATTCTGCTTTTATATTATGAGACAGCATGACATATCTGAGAATTTTCTCAGATTCTTCCCTTGCAAAATATAGCTGTGAAAAATGAAAAAGTGCCAAAAATAATTTTTCCACATAGAAATCCTGGAGATAAATCTTGAGATTATGAGATTTATATTTTCATAATAAATTAGGCCTTTTCTACTTCTATATCAATATTTCTCACAGATAATAATTTATTTTTTTAAAGTAAATCTATAATAACAGAAATTCAACAATGCGTTTCGCTTCGATTCTCTCAATCATTTTTCGATACATAAAGGAATCGCACAATCGAAATTTCCTTTGATACACGAAAAATTCTGGGCGAATACGTTCGGAACAATCGTAGATCCGAGTAATTCATCCGGCATTATTTATTCCTTGTTCGTGATTAATCGCAGGGAGACCTACATTGTTCACGGCGATTTCGTCGTTATTTACACGCGACGATTATTCAAACGGCGCGTATTTCTATCGAACAAACGGGCGGCCGTTAAAAAGCAGCGCGCGTTACGCGAGAATACTTCTTCGGCGGACCGCGAATAATTCCGGAACGAGCAGCGCGGCTCGATTCGTGTTGTTTCGAACGAATTCCTATCCGGCCCTCCGCCCCCATCCACGCAACGAGGAACAAAAACGTTACTTCGTTGTTCGTTAGCCCAGGACGAAAATTCGTCCCGAAGCGGCGCTCGCTTTTCCTCCGGTTTAAAACCACTCTTTTGTTCGCGAACGTCACACGCATTGTCAGGTCTGTAACGGAACGATGAAAACCCGCGGAAAGTATCGGTGACCCGAATTTCTTTCCCATATTGTTCCCATCGAATTCTTGTTTTTGAAGAAATCGAGACAATCGGACTCGAAAGTGAGCAGAACAATCGTTCTCACAAACGGAAGCAATTATTTCCGCGAACAACAGGACATGTAAATGTGCAAAACCTAAAATTGGCTCATATTCATGTCCTCTGACCTCTGATGTTAAACACATCGACCATTTACAGTTTGCTACGCTTCTCTGTTCTCTAGCCACCGGGTTGCAAAATATAAACAGCGAACAGGGATTGTTTAACAAAAGCTCATTTCTCGTGCAGAACCACTACATTAATTATAACAAAGCTAATATATTCTAGATTGAAAATACATAATAAAGAAGCTGCGGGAAGCTATAGACACGGGAGTTATTGTGAGTTTAACGTAACCTTTCGAAGATTTCATTAACCCCTTGCTGCACTTTAACGAGCCTGACTCGTGATTAGAATTTTGTATCAAACTTGAATATCACGAGTCGAACTCATTATCATAAATTCATGCCAGATGTGAATATCACGAGACACACTCGTGGTCATAAGCGTGCTCATGTCCAACGAGAATGTGCAAAGTTTGCTATAAGCATAATAGGCAACGAGGAACGACCTGGAAATGCACAAGGCCTGCATTTTTTTAAACTGTATAATATGGCAAGCATTTTTCAGAATATCTGGGAGTCCACAGTGACCTCCACATTTACCCTAGGTATAAAAAAAACATTGCTTTACATAAAAAATAGAAGTCTGATATACGATAAGAAGGGCATATGAAAGGGAAAAATCAAAACAGGATTCTGTTGGAAATACTCGGAGGAGGGGGATCGATGACACGGTTGAAAAGAGACTTTGTTTCCCGGACGTGTTGGGAGAAGGATTCCGGCGGAAGCATCCATCGAAATTCTTCGTTGAAAATTCAATCATTTCCCCGGGATCGGATTTCGACGGATACGGAGAATCCGACAAGCCAAGTAAATCGATTTCTCGGCCACGTGAAAAGGAACAGAACCGCGGTGATTCCGTGCCTACCAAGAATCGCTAACTATTTCATCCCCGCGACCGTGTAATCCGATTTTTTCCCCGACGGATTTTAGGAAAATATTCGGCCGCTTCGCAGAACGACGAGGGACGGGGAGCGGCGCGAGGAACGCGGCGTTTTCGAATTATCAATATTATTTCAACCTCTCAATGCAAATGAAGGCAACAACGGCTGATTCGCCGACACATAATTCTCGCGGAATATTAAATCTCGAAGCGGATTCGGATTAAAATAATTCCAAGGCAAACTAGGTCGCAAGGTTTAAACAAAAAAATGGGGGAAAATAATTGTATTAACGCAGCGNTGCTGCCAATATTTTTTCGTCACAGCCAAGTGCGCAATCCGGATATGAAAACGGTTCCATTCGCGCGGTGCTGAGATAAAAATGGGCCAGACACGTGTCACCGTCAGAGGAACGTATCGTACTCGTTACAAAAGCTACACCAACGGGCGAAACAAAGCCGCCAGGACGTTGAATGGAACAAAAAAATGTAGCCCGGAATATATTAGGCTACGTTTCGTTCCGTAGACGCGACAGGGCAAGCTAGTCGCTTTCCGTTGCCCGACGCTGGAAATTTCGTTATTTAAACGCCGACGGAAATTCGCGTCCAGGCGGAGCCGGCCACGTCCAGATGATTTCGACTCGTCTCGAGGCTAATTAACATTATTAATTTAAGCCGACTAAGGTTGACTGTCGTTTGCAGCTCTAAAAGGCTGTTTTGTCTCCCGCAAACGATGGTAACACTTTCTTTGTAGTACTACTTAAGGTTGTACGACAATGCCAAAAGTTTGAGACGTAATAAAAGGCTGTGTCAATATTTAAAGCAATGAACTTTTAGGAAAAATGATAATTACAGAGGTGGTAGGTTTACCAAATTCTTTGACCTGTTTTTCTCGGTCATAAAAAATCTTTAACGCGTAACTTTTAATATTCTAATACACAGTTTTGGCATGTTTTTATTGGACATCAATTAATTACAAGAGTTTATGTACCGGTTCATAAACTGTGAAATCTAAATGAATGCTTTTCTAATTATTTGAGGAACACATTTTAACGATTCCATAAACCAATGAATTTGCAGTCGGATGAAATCTGTGAAAGCTCGTTGTACATTAATTACGGCACTAACGCTGATTCTCGTTAGCACGAATTTTCGCTGCCGTGAGTCAACAATTACGCACTAAGCTGCTTTCGTATTAAACGTTCACGCAACCGTGCCATAA